>JAQGAV010002107.1:0-17170 GCA_034691345.1 Phasmarhabditis papillosa
GAATGAATGGTCGAAACACTGCGCCGAAGAAATCTTCAGTTACTGTGTGCTATGTGCGATTAGAGGAAATAAATTACTTTAAGTTACTTTAATATCCCTAGTAACACAGCTATTTTAATATGTCTTGAGATATCAAACCTAAACCAACAGTTAACTATAATTATGCCAAAAAGTAATTTCTTCAACTATAGTCGTCTTTGGCACCACCTAAAATTTATTTTTCAGATCGAGTGTCCTCCTGTAGAAAAGGATATGCCAACCGTTGTAACCGAGGTTCAGCCCGAAGATATGGGCGATTCCAATCTGAGAAGATCTGCTAGAGCAAAGGCCCCTCTGCACCATCACCCTACTTATAATACGATGATCAGAGTGAGTGGAATAAAATACATCGTAAAAAGTTTATAGGCTTTGTTGAAAGAATACAGAAAAAGGCACAGTCCAATAACCAAAACTTTCGTTCTTTACCCAACTTGAGGTAGACGGTGTTGAAAGACCTGCCGTCGACTATATAGCGATAACATTGTCTATAAGAATATCAAATGTTTCCCACATTTTGCTTTTAAAATTGGCTTTCTTTCTGTAGAGCGACCAAAACAACAAATCGCTAGAAATCTTATAAGCGAATTTTCTTGGTTACAAAAAAAGATAGCATCCGGTATTTATTGTTAGAAGTTTCATCTATGAAATAGTCAAAAACAATACTTCCCCATGCACCCATAACATATTCTCTCTATGCTTCATTTATATTTTAGGAAGCCATATTGTGCTGCAATGAAAAAGGAACCAGCAAGGCGGCAGTACTCAAATACCTTGCGCAGCACTATGAGCTCGGAGAGAATATTGGAAAGGTAGTTTTAACGACAAGCAGGGCCGGCCGCAAATGATAACTACTAGACAGTCCGTGGGCACCTCTGCAGACTGGTTTCAAAAAATTAACTGACGATAAAAATTATTGTCCAACAATAAGAACAATACGTTTTCGACAAAACGTTAAAACTGAGTCGAGAAATACTAGTTTACACTGGACCCAATTGAAAAAACTGGTCATATAATATGTAATAAATAGCAAAATTTCGAAATGAAAGTCTACATTATCATTCGTCAGTTGTAAAAAAAATATAAGAACATCAAATATGTATGGGAGAAAAATTCAAAGAATTGCAGGCAGCCTTTTTGAAACTACCCTTTCGAGAGCCGGAAGTTTGAGAAATAGCCCGGCCGACCATTTCCCATCCTTTCAACTATAATTCAGTGTATGTTTTAGATCAACAGTCATCTTCGTATGGCATTAAAGAAAGGATTAGAAGATGGGGAATTCATTCAGGTAGATGGGATCTTAAAGCCATTAATTGCCACTTGTTGACACCTACAGTTATTTCAAAATATTTGAAACTTTTCAATTCCGGAAATTGTTATAGATATATTTTATAGAATCGAAATACCCGTTAATGTAGTTGAGCAAAGTTGAATAGTCTTTGTACATACAGTCGGATTCAGGAGCAATACCGTTGTGTAATCACATCGCATATTCTTCTATTTTACGGGCGCAGAACATGCAGAATGCAAGTTTGCCTTCATTTCGCATGTTTTAAAAAATTGAATGAGAATTCGGTAAATTGGGTGCTGGAAACTTAGTCTTTATTAAATCCTTAATATGAACACATATTATTATACTAACAAAATTGAAGGTACACGGTCACGGTGCTTCGGGCAGTTTCCGGGTGGGCGCTGCTCACAATATGATGAAGGGTGCAATGGGTACCCCTACCAAGAAGACCATTATGAAGAAAGGAAGAAAAGGTCCTGCAAAGAAAGAAGTAACTGAAAAGAAGGCAGTAGCAGAGAAAAAAGAAGAAGCTCCTGTAGAGAAAGAAGAAAAAGCCAAACCTATCAAGAAGGTCGGAAAGAAACCAAAGACTTTGGTGGGTTTAGGATAGGAATTTTTGTAGAAAACAGACGAGTATATTTAACTAAATGTGAAATACTAAATTGTAAAGGAATCGTTGACAGTTTCCACGAGTGTGAAGGAAGCTGAGTTTTCTATGCCGGGTTGAGAAAAAATTTTTTTTATGAATTGTATTCAGTTGTATAAAAAACGAATCAATTGTAATAGTTTTAATCTATAGGATCATTTCTAGCATTGAAACAATTGAACTCCATTATATGTAGGGTCAAAACAGATTTTGTAAAATACACCATTCACTTCAAAGTTTAAGCAAATATCTTCTTGAACTTTACAATAGGTTTTCAATATTATTTTTTTAAGTAAGTAATATTTCAGAAGCGTCGCTCTGGCTCAAAGAAGCGTGTTGGTATGGGCAAGAAGAAGGCCGCTCCATCCAAGTTGGCCGCTAAACCTACCAAGCTGGACAAGAAGCCCAAACAGCCCGCAAAGAAGGCCCCCAGAGCCAAAGTTACAAAGAAGATGGTAGCTAAAAAGGCCTAATTCTGATTTTTGTAAGAATTGTTTTAATGTGTATTAGTGTACATAGTTTCTTAAACCAGTTTTTTGCATCCTAATTTAAATTACTTCCAATATTTTTTTGCAAATAACGTTACTTCGTAAACTTCTGGTTTGTAAATTAAACGATTCAATTTCTCTTTGTCCTATACTAATCTTTGTTTTATAAAACATCTAACAAGTTCTAACTGCAGTTATTTTGGTTATCCATTCTCCTGTATTTACGTTGTATATAAACATGATCTCGTTTGATTTGTTAAAATTTGAAATGACCAATTCAAAATGTAAAGAAAAAAAGTTCAAAGAAAGACTTCAAAACTAACATAACAACGAACTATTGCGGTATGAACCAATATGCATAATAATATTGTTTAAACTAGACGCATACAACTTTTCTTTAGGGTTGAAACTTTTCATTTCCGCAAACTTGCGCGAAAGGGCCGTTTTTGTTCTGTATTACTTTATCACAATAATAATACAATTTTTCGAGGTAGAACTCGGGCCAGTCCTTCAGAAGGTTCCTAACAAATACGGCTCCTTTCTAACAGTTAGTCTTCGGACGCACTAGCCATGGGATACTGGTTTCTGATTGCCTTCGTCTTCTGGCATTACGAGGAGTAGAACCCGATTCGGCAAACAGATTTTTTAAAATATGAGTTTGAAACTTGTAATGTTGCTAAAATTAATACATCTATCGATCCAGCTATTTGTAGATTTACTTTCTGACAGTAACAAGTTGACCATTACAATCGTAGTATATTGAAGAGTAGTGTGCACGGCCTGCCCGGGATCCATATTATAGTCTCGGACAAATCTCATGTAGTTTAAAGGTCTATTTATTATAAGGCGAGCGCACAATTATATCTGTTGCTTGTACATTTTCTTTCGATTTCCGTGCTCCTTCTAAATACTACAGTACACCTTAGCAAACGATTCATCCGTCGACTGTATATAAGATTACATTATAAACGATAACCAGTTCTCTAATTGTTATCATAGAAACTATTATATATAATGATATACTTCAGATGGGCTTTTTGCAAAACGAGCTTTTTCAGGCCAAACTTTGGGTAAAAACTAATCTAGAAATTATATGATTAATCCAAATTTGTCGAATTGCCCATTACCTAGCTCTAGTGAGTACATTAGTATAGTTAGAAACTCGGTAATCTTAACTATGAAATAAGAAAACTAATATTAAATGAAATAAAAAACAAAAAGATTCTGTGCTGCAAAGTACCATCTCTTTCGCACGTATTTCAAGCCAGTTTGGTGCAGGTCTGTGCATAGTTGGGTCCTGCCACGATGTCTACCGTATCGTCCACTATTTGGGAAATGGACACATTTGCAGTCGGCTGGCCTACACCACCTGAACCCCCGTACGGTAGGATTACCCGAAGTATTGTGGTCTAGGATTTAATCGTCCCAGTGTGTGAATATTGTGCTGAATAGATTCTTCAAAAACTGTTTTTCCAAATTTATAACTTTTGAATTACTGAAATCAGCACTAGTCTTTTTCAAATATATAAATAACTATATTTATTACAAAGAGATCAACAACAATATAAGATACCCGTAACAGCGCATCACTTAACTACGAATCGAAACATTAAACTACGTTATTAATATCAATGTTATTTTAATAAATGTTCTTTTAAAACTTCTTTGACTTTTTCAGCAACAAGCTGATGGCCTTTTTTAGTAGGATGAAAAGAGCCAGACGGTGAACCTTGTAGAAGTATCGATTCATAGGAAGATCTGAAATTAGCCGCTTTCAAAAAAGAACGTAGTTATTCCTCTCCCAAAGTAAAGAGGCCGTGTTTCCTCCGTATATTTTCGATTTTCCGCACCGCACATTTAGGCAAAGTTCGCGCGCGGTGTTTGTTGACAATTGCAATGTTGGCCGTCATTCACTCGCAAATTGATTGCGTTTTGCTGGCAAAACAGGCTCATACAAAATTAGATTTCTTAACACTGCCTTCTTATTCTTGGAATCATTCTAAATAAAATTAGTAGCTAACTATTTTAGATCTATGTTTTGGCTGACAATGGAAATGAAAAGTTTCAAATGTGGATAAGAGATAGTGGTGTTATTAATTTTTAATCAAAACACATAGTGATCTCCCTTTCGAAATTCACAAAAGTTTAACACACTGAAAAATTATCGTTGAAAATATCAGTTTCCCTCGACGTTTCTTAAAAATATGATTATACATAGATGTCGGTTAGTCCAAGTCCGCTAAAACAATAAACTTATAAAAAGAAGCACAAAAGAATTAATGAGAAAACAATATATATTCCAATTTTAATGCAGGTTTACAATAATACTTAATGTATTACATTACTTCTTATTTTTATTTTTAGAAGTTAAATCATTAATTTATAATTATATAAAGTTTTTTCAATACAAACCTTATTAACCGATGAGATGAGCACATTCCAAACTTTTCAAAAAGTTGCGGAACGGAGTTAATCGATATCCAACTAAACTCCTTTGCCTTCTTCTTGAGGATCGAATTCAATTTTTGAAAAATTTGTGAATCGGCAAATGCGAGACGATTTGAAGAAATCTGAATACGAATATTTCATCAAGGAGACTTTGATACAGTTTCATCCAGTTTTGAGAGCTAGGTTTCGAGCGTAGTATCCTAGGTAGTAGCGCTGTTATATAAGAAACAATGAAAAATCAATGGATTCCCTATCCTAAACAATGTATGATACTCCCATAGCTGGAAACATAGTTCTTGCAATAGACTACATTTAAACAACATTTTAGGATTGTTTTTTCAATTTAAGGCTCAAATTTTAATACACCAGCCGAACACAATTAAAATGTATGTTATGTTCTGGGGATATGATAAGAGACGTTTCTACGTTATTACTAGTATTATCTTCAGGAAAGATGATTTAAAATATAATCTTCAAAAATAGTTTTTAAACATTAGTTTAGTCGTTAAGTTGTGGCAAGGTTTTTCCTACTCATTAAATCAATTTAGGGTTCAATTGTCAATAGGCCTGCAGTATGGATAAATTGAGAAAAAGTACCTTAAAAAACTCTTCGCAACTTCCATCGACTTCACCAAACTCATTTCTAGAGAAGTCGTAGTACAATGGTATAATTACACGTTTTGAATCTAACTGATTGAAGGCAGCCGCAAGTCGGTCGAGACTGTTTGCTAGTTGTAGGAATCTATAAAATGTAACGATTCATTCTGAAAATGTTTCTTTTGGAGAAGTTTTGTCTTCACTTATTTTATTTATAATTATACAACTTTAGTCTAGCCTGCGCCATAGCACTAGCCTGCTCTCCTCAACTTATAGTTAAGCCGGTCTGAAACATTTAAGTTCCAATAACAATTATACTTTTAACGTTAGTCGATACAACGCTTGGCTGCGAACTATGTTATTTTAGCTCTATTGTTTTGGGAAATATTGAAATGAAAAGATTGAATATATTTACAAACAATTTCCGAATAAAAAAATCATAATGCCAATGTTTGAATAATACCTATCTATAGTCCGTTTTAAAACCTAGAATGCAAGCGCCGTTTGTAGTAAACGGACCGCAATAAAGGACCTTGCAAGGGGAAAAGCACTTTTGTCTGATTAAAAATGCATTTGTGAATGGGAAGCCCGTCATTGCGGCACGCTTACTACAAACGGCGCTTGCAGTCTAGGTTTTAAAACAAACTATATTATTTTTTTATTTTTTATAAAGCTCACAGAACTTGATAACTAATAAATATTCTAAGAACACACCGCATATTCATATCTGGAAATGGCAAGTTCGGGTTCTTCAGCACATGCATTATCTGCGAGAAACCAATGTCGTTACCTCCAACAGTAAGAATTGTGTAATCAGGACCCGATCCCCTGGAAATAATAACGTTTGATACATTTAAACTTGCAACAAGCATATAACCTGGAACCAGTTCAGGCAAAATAAATAAAGGCTCATATGCAGGTAAACTACTAACTAAATTGAAGCAACTGTGGCTGTATTCCGGAAAGTTTTTCGCTCGCTGACTATTATTTGGGGTACGAGATTTCCAACAAGGGTCGAAGTTGAAGACCCATGACGTAGCCAAGGATTTGCCCACTTTCAGTTTTCAAAGACACTTTTGAAAAGAACTTGTTAAAACTATTATATAAGTTGCCTGAAATATATGTGACAGTCAATAGATGCATTGTGTAATTTCAACATAATTTACCCACAATATTCGAGTTTTTGTCTTACACCTAAAAACCGACCGTATTTTCTTCATTTCTTCTAATTCCTGGATTTGACTCGGCCCATTTCTGCTGCTGAGAATCCCGCTATCTATCGTAGCACCAGTGCAAGAAGTAAAAGTTAGGTACACCTGTAAAAATCAAATTATTGTAAAATTCATAATTTGCTACTATTGAATTTGAAACTAATAAAGATTTGTAATCAAATATTTATTGATTTTCGAAATAGTAAGCGTGCTAGTAGTATCTTACCGGTTGATTGGGACTCTGCTCGGCCATCCATGCAATTGTTTCGTAGGCAAAAGAAGCCGTTGAGCGATGACAAGTATCTGAAAGTAGGATTAAACTAACTTCTCAGAATAAAGTCAGAACTTTTCATTATATATTTTTTTAATCTCAACAAATCGCTTATATAAAAAGTATTTGCTCCTTTATAACAAAAGATTAGCCTTTTCTTTCCAACATCGATATTGTATCAATATTGGAAAGCCAAAAACACCCGGACCTGCTGAAGACCAATTTTAAACGTTTGTGATACATGTGGCCAGCCGGCGACCGATGAATCTTCGGAGATAAATGCCTCACCTTGAATTCCAATATTTCTCAATACCCCGAACAACTCTGGTTAGAATTCGAAATGTTTCTGAGCTCGGTATATTTAAGAAAGCGCTTCAATATTAATTAGTCCATTCCTAACTCTTAATAAACATACAACGATATTTACAGCCTCGGCCTAACCTATTTTCACGTATAGTCGGCGGATTAACGATATGCAAGCCAAAGATCGAAGTGCTCAATTTACAACGCGCAAAACAGCCATGTTCAATAATTGTTAGATGTGGTGTTGTACATTAAATCATTGTCTAGTCCGCGTTTTCGTCGGCCGTGCTATAAAGTAGCTGGCGCATAAGCCTTGGCTGCCGACTATAACAGCAATTTTATTCTTCAAATACATTGCAAGTGGTCAAAACCCCTCGATAACGCCTCTCAGCCAATTTCAAATTCAAGGAATCAACCAATTCGATTGAAATTTATTCCAATATGTCTGATACTATTCCTTTATATAAACTTATAAGGAAAACATAAAATTCGAATTCAAATTGAGTTATTTTGTTTTCCACTAGTCTTTAATGTATTGTACATAAGGGCCTGAATAAAGGCAGGCGGCAACATAAAAGGCGATTCTGATAATTTAAAGATGAAAGGGGCCCGACGCAGAATACGGTGGCAGAAGACGCAGAAAAACCGAGGTGCTACCACAAAGTAAAAATCGAACTCTATTTTATAGTTGGACGTTTTATATCCTACGTCTAAAAATGCTCTACTAAACCTAAAATAAAACCATTTTCTAGTTAGAGGTTTGTTTTGGTTTTCTGACTGTTTGCGGTTGACATGCTTCAATAGAGAGTATGAATGATGTAACAGTTTTATACCAGTAAAGGCTGGGTTGGAAAAGGAAAGGACCGTTTTGCAAAATTGAGTAGATAAACTTAGTGATGATTTGAAATTAATATTTTGTTACATTTGATGCTCACTAGCTAAGGAAAAACAGTTTAAAGAAAAATGCCGCAATTGGCAAGATAATTATAGTGATACCAAGAAGTAGAACTGAACCTTTGCAAAAGTATTCATAAGTCAACAAATATTTCATCTGAGAAAATTACTGAAAGTTAAAATCATCAACATTTAAAGTTAAGAAAATGTTCAATGGACAGTTGCGTTGGGGTTTCAGGATAGAAGTTGCTCAACATTAACTTAGATTGGAGACTTCTAAACCCGGCATGACTGTTTGATGCGACACTGTTCTGGATTTGAAATAGATGGAATGCATACTTTTTCCGATATTTTCTGATAAACATATATATTTTAAGAGTAATAGATATGAATATAAGGAAAGCTAAAAAAACATCTCATGAAACTTCAGACCGATTTTTTTTAGATTTGAGAGTAGCGGATACAATGACAACAAAATTGATGCAATAAAAGTATAAGCCTAATTGTTATAAAACTTTTCTTGCACAAATGGACACCAAATGCTAATTTAATTCCAACAATACTGAAATTACTTAAAACTGAAAACAAAACAAATAAGAATACTTAAATTTCTACGAATTTAAAACATTCGAAAAGTTTCAACAAAATGGAAATGATGGGGGGAACCCAATTAATTCAATTACGACCAAACATCTGATTCACCTGCATCTATTAAATTATTACTTATTACCGAATAAGTAATAATTTAATATATGTCGGTGAATCTTTAGTGAATAACTCAAATTGTTTCCCTCAACACATGTGGGTAGTTGCGAACTCAAAGTCAACATTTCATTTGAATTAAATATTTGACCCACTAAATTGAAATATTCTTGGAAAGGCACCGATAAATAAATTAGAGAAATTTCAATATAATGCAGAGAAACTTGAAAATAACCGTATAAGTACTACTGTACAGTAACCTTTGGAAGTACTTTAGTAACGTCAATGTAACGAAACACTAGAGCTTATTAACTGACTAATATAGTCTTAATCAAGAGCCTGGTTTTCAGCGACGTATCCTGTAGAAAAGCAGTGCTAATAACTTTACTTTTGAAGAAAAAGGTTGCTAGCCACCGATTGTCCTTTTTATAAAAGAGCACCTCTCTCCAGGAGACTGCGCTATAAACCAAACTATTGATTCAGAATATATTCGAAAAAGAAACTAACCATTCAGCCATTTGCCTCTGCCCGGAATGCCAGATATCATTGGATTGCCGTCACCAGAAGAGAACGAATCTCCGATTACAGTAACCCAGACTGGTTTGAATTCAAATTGCCTTTGTCCAGTCAGGATTACGGTAGAATTCGCGTTAAGCACCCGGACAGTCATCGTATAAGTGGCCTGAGAAAAAAAGGGTTCCATTGTAGTACTATTTAATTTTTCTTCCGAACTGTTTAAAATAGCTTTCCTCTGTTGAATTGGTTTGTGTGGCTTGATCAGTTACAGTGTGTATCCAGGCTTATAAAAATTTTCCTTGTGCTGCCTGACTTTTTGAATTTTTGGCTCTGAGCGGGCCGGGCCGACTGCTGAAATTTCGGCCACCGCTCGGGCCGGCCCGTGAAATTCCCTGCCCTGTCAGTAGCTAGGTTTCCAGTGAGGTATCCTTGAGAGCTGCGGTATTAGATTAAATCAATGTAATTTTGAAGAATGTGCCAACAATTTGTACATAATCTAACGATTTTAATAATACATTTCTAATTCATCTCTATATAACACTGATGTTCCCGAAGATACTGTGCCGGAATCCGAGATCTTATAAAAAAACTAATTTTCATACTGATGGAACGGCATAGGAACAATCAATTCGATCTAGTTATGGTTAGTTTTTGCCCATATCATCAGAATTTACAGAAAACTACTTTCATTCACCTATTCTTAACCAAAAACTAACTTTCCCAAATGTTTCAAATGAATATATCTACTCCGCGGCAGAAAACGTATAATGTATGTGTTATATATACCTTATGCTTTAAATTGAACTTGCTACTACATGTCGTGGACTTCACAGTGGTTTTCGATTCTGTATTTTCCTGTAAAAGAATTAGTTTTGAAAGTAGACCTAAATAATGCGGAGGGTACCTACATAACCCGCCTATGAATGGATTTTGAATTCCAAATTATGTAATGCTGAATCCTGTGGCTTCTGATAGTATAGCAACTATACAGTGTTACAAATAGTTTTCTAGAATCCTTACCGATTCACATATAGCCCGATTCAAAAGAAACAATGGATGCAAAAAATGATCGCCTTTGTAATTTTACTGAATGTTTTCTCGGTAAAACAAAAGTAGGCGCAAAATCAGGAATTTCAAGGACTGTGGCCTAATTTATATGAAATCTGCTCGGTTGAGAGCCGGAAAACAAACATGGAAAGTTGAAACAAAAACTTACTACCAATAGCTCCCATTCATAGGTAAATTCCTGAGTCTTTCGCAGGTAAGTACATACGCTTACAATCACTAGCCCATAGGAGTTTTCGAATTCTTCGACGTTTTGTATCAAGACAAAGTTACTGTGGTGATTATTTAAAGACCACTCTACATCTATAGGAAGTCGGCTTACAATGGTCTGAAAAAATTTGCAGATTTAAAAACCAAAAAATGCACAATTTGTCTAGAATGCGCACCGGCCCGTCCTGTCGGAAAAGAATTCGGCCCAGCCCGCAGTGTCTAATTTTTATTCGAGAACCGACAAAAATATTTGTTCGGTTCATGTGTAGCCAAGAGCTGAGTTTTGTCCAACCATCGCATAGGTAAGACTCAATGTCAGCTGAAAAAGCTAGCGAATCGGCTTACATATTTTGGTTCCATCCGCTACAGGAGTTTAATACTTATTAATAAGTTTTTTAATCATATTCTCACCGATGAATCCCATAGAAATCTAATACTAGACGGCCAATTAAACAAAATATAGAAATAAAATAGATGATCCAGTAACATATCTTCGAAAAACCTAGGTATTGCTTGCATCAAGTGAAAAAAGAGGAATATCCGAAACAGTTAAGAGAAATAGAAACATTTGAGAAACAAATGCAATGATGCTCTTGTTGGTTTAAAAAAATTATAAAAGGCACAATTGTGAAAAAAAAAAATAATTTCAGGGCTATTCACAGTTATTTCGATCTTATGGTTAGCTTATGAAAAATATGGTTCATCATTCGAATACTAGGATGTAATGAGCATATTAAAGAATTAGAATGTTTTAGATAAATGTATGTGCAAGGAAGAAAGGGAACGACAATTATTTCTCCAAGCAATGATATCTCCATGATATTAGTTTACAATATGTTGAAAAGTAATAACAACGAACATAATCTATAATAAAATACAAAGACGTTTTGTAATCAGTAAACGAACACTTCAATTCTTCTGAGTGCGAACTGGGTGAGAAATGAAATGTGGTATTTTAGGAAGTATCATTGTTGCTTTACAAACACCTGTTAGCGAACTATACTTTATAAGATCCTAGAAAGAATTTCAGAATATCTCATAACTACGTATTCACAAATATTTTGCGGCAGGTGGAATGCATTAATTATGTCATGAGCTGTATAGCAACAATCTTTAAACCAAGAAACATAGGTATTTTAACCAAAAGTCTCAATGCAACGAGTGTAACTTACCTAACATACCACTTAGAATGTATAACTCAATTATTAAGCGGACATATTACATGAATTTCTATGACAATAACACAATCATTAAGCTTTTGGAAGAATACTCATTTATTATTTGGGCCCGTAACTCTTTGAAGTATGCTAAACTTAAAATAAATCTAACCGACTACATATAAATATATAATATGATTAATAAGTGCAGGGCAGATGAGTTTAGCTAGTGAGGGTCTGACTTTGCGGTCTGAGCGATGCGAGGCGCCAAAATATGTATTAGGCGGCAACATCAAAGGCAGAGTGAGAGCCACAAATGGTCAAAATAGAATAAACAATAGAAAATGTTGCAGAATGAAAAACGGGCAAAGTCTCAGCGAATCTAGAGAGGCATGAGCCGGGCCTATCTGAAAAATTTGCCACCGGGCCCACTCTCCCACTTCACTGCTCAGGCCAGGGCCTACCCAAGAAAATCTCACCCATTAGTGCAAAATAAATGTGACTATTATACAGTCTGTATGAATAAATAAATCTAGTTTTATGATCAAATACTTCAATATAGAATCTATATCGGAATTTACTGTCGGATATAGTTTGACTTCAAAACGCCGCTGAGTAAGGAAGCGCAGGTGCGGGAATTTGTTTTTTGAACAGTGACACATGATTGGTGCCAGAAGGGTTCTAATATAACCTGTGGTTATTAAGGTGGTGTGGGCCTGTGGCACCAGCTAGTTAGGGGGCCGGAAGATTCCAGCCTACACACCAGCTTACTATCCAACGGTTTTAGTGGCCCCCGTCTGCCACCAACCATGCCCACCAAGCCCTGTTTTCAAAATTTCGCGGTCCGCTAAGAGAAACTCTATAATATTCCAGAAAGGTTTATTATATAGTGTTACTATTTGAAGGAGGTTATTGATAGGATATAAATTATAGCGTGCTAATGGTAATCTAAAAATAGTAATTGAAATGTTTCATACATCTTTAAGATGAGTGAGGATATTCGTGCATAATTATAGCCCCATAAACTTTGAATATAAAAATCAAATCAAAAAATAAACCTTTCAAGCTATCACATATGCCTATCACCAACTGGAGCTAAACAAAGAAACACTGATTGTTCTCTCAAAACTCAGTGGTAAATCTTTAGGTTAATTATATATGTTTCATTATAATTGTTGTTAAATATAATATAAATATAAACTTTAAAATCTGCCAGTTCATCTAAGCGGCGCACATGCGCCGAGGCGGCTTTATCAAAGGAGTTCGGTGAGTCTTTGAAGACGATAGAAATATACAGAAAGGCGTGAAAATAACAATGATGTCAATGTTGCGCTTCAGGGGCGGGGATTTCAAGGGCCGGGCCGGACCCGTTCCAAATGCCTTGAATGAGAATGGTCAATATATATAATATCTAATATATGTTTACAAATTTATTCTTCTTTCAACAAGGCATTATAAAAAAATGGAGTCGGCATTATAGTTAGCTAAATTGATGGCAAATAAGATTCGTTGAAACACTTTATATCCGGAGATAGTGAATCACCATAAGACTAAGGTTTTCTGTGTTATATGGAAATAGCACTTTTAGGAAGTATGCTTAATGATGATTTTCGGTAGAAAACTTTTACTATGAAACCATTTATTGGTCATAATAATTTTTTGTCAAACAATCTGCAAATATCTTAAAAAATGTAATTTGCAATGTTCCTTTGAATAACACTCTGGTACACCGTAGCGTCTAAAACCAATAATAAACCCTAAGTATATTGTAGTAACTATTAATTTCACTTAAAAACGCTAGAGCCGAATACCTCTAATATTTACCATCATTACAGTATAGAATCTTGATCAGTTGAGTTTTGAAATATAGGAGCTTTGGGACTCGAGCAGCGCATAAACCTTGCATATGGCGCCGAATATTCCACAAAATGTCTATTTAGGAACCTTACTCTAATTTTATTTCACCTTTAATGTGCGATTTAAATTTATTATATTGATAACACAGTTTAACGATTTGGTGATGTTTGTGTTTATATGTTGGAAAGAATAAAAAATTAGAATGTTTGTTTGCGGTTCAAGCCTATTTCAAGGACAATTAACAAAGACAAACGGGGACAAGTCTTTTCTGTGGTCCCTATTGTTGTAATTATTAACATCAGCAATCATGTTTTCCCATCAATGGGATGGCTGGTGTTGAGAATGAAATAGAATAGAATAGAATAGAATATTTATTGTTCGAACGCTAGTCATTTGTATCACTTTTGTTGAAAGTTCACTATATGGATCAAAATGTATCATCTTTTCGCACATAAGCTTGTATTTTACTCATGTAGTCAATAGCTCTATACGGGTTCAAAAAATACACTTCTTTTGATACATTACATAACATGATGTGTGATTAATTCACTTGGTTGCGTTGACTGGTAAGCAATACTAGGGCGCTCAACGTTATGCTGCGATGTCCGAGTGGTTAAGGAGTGAGACTTGAAATCTCATGGGCATTGCCCGCGTAGGTTCGAACCCTGCTCGCAGCGAAGATTTTTGCAAATTTTGTTTCAGCTTTGAAAAGTAACGAATGAACTTGAATTTGTATGCTGATGCTTTATTCGACGTATTTATTAATATATAATCATTTAAGAACGATATTTACAGAGTTTATTACATAGAATCAATGAGATTACAATAGTGTAATTGGGGTCTGGGAAGGTACGAAGCTAATGTGAATTTTCCTTCCCTGCAATAATTCTATTGGATAGCCGTTTTTTAAATTATATTCACCTCAGATTGATGAGACTGATAATTCCTTTTTAGGTTCATTGAGTTTGTAGAACCCGGAATTTTGAACACTCCGAACAAATTTAAGACCTTCGCACGAATTGTCCGGTTCAGCGAGAGATAAACCACACCAGGGAGTCCTGAAACGTATTTTTGAATGTATCATTCAGATGAAACGGAATGGATAACTTTTCACGACTCAAAACTATTTGATTGACAAAGTTTTCCATGCAGCTGTTGCCAAAACATATGGCAGTATATTAACAAGTTTTCATGCTTTAAAGCGAAAACGTTTTTTTAAACACCATGATTTCCGATCCAAGCAACGTTCGAAAGAATTGATAGTACAATGGGCACAGTTACATATTGACAGACTACGTAGAGGGTACAACCGACAATATGGCAACCACAAATGGCGAGCGACTGGGTTATAATCTAAAGATTTACAGGTGAATTTCCACTAAATGAAATATAAATTAAAATGTTTATAATTTTTCATTAAACAAAAACTAACTAGGTGGTTGGTATACCTACGGGCTTCACGTAGTTTTCAAACTTTTCAGATCCTAAAATCCGTTTTTACCTGTCTTTTCATAGTACTTAATGATGTGGCAATAGAAGACCTGATGTAAAGTTGGTAACAGATAATACAATAAAAAGAAACCAGTGACACGATTACGATAAAGTTGTTAATTGTATGGGGCATATTCTTGTACATCCAACCCTTCAAAATTGAACGATTTTCTATTCTCAGTTTAGAACCTTATGTAGTCTGTATCGAAAAATCTATCACATATCACATCTATCACAGTATCCTGGGGGAAGCGAAGTTAGATTAAATGATGGAAATAGAGTCGGCGCCAAGGATTATGCAAAGGTATACGGTACGCACTGCAAATTTTGTTGGAGCCCGACCGTCCAATGACGGGCGAAAACGCGTACTAGTCAATGATGCAATATACAACACCATATATCACTTATTTTTCCTTAACAATGAATTCATATTAGTGAATAAAACGAGTTCGCGCGTTTTAAATTGAGCACTCAGACCTTAAACTTGCACATCGTTTGTCCGCCGACTAAAGATTGGGAGCCTTTTCTTCAATAGCATAGATAAATTTTACACGGCGTTCTTCCCGGAGGCAGCGCTGCAAACCTACCTATTGATACGGATTATATCTTAGAGTCAACAAACTTTTGTTAACAAAGGAAATTGCTACTAACACTAAACTGAGGTGTGATAATTGTAATAAAGCTTATTGTTAAAATTTGAGAAACGTATCCAAATTATTTAGTTCAGACGCTCGTTCCATTTTACTTGTATAGAACATTCCATAACCAAAACTTTATACATTTCAAAAATGGAATGCTCACAGCTGCATCTCCTCGAGTCAATTGAGCCGATATATTGGTCTTAGGGTCGAACAAAAAAGTATATCCATCATTGTAGTAAATTAGTGGTCGCTCAAAAAAGGTGAAGAATATAAAGTAAACTGTAGGCAAAACAAGCCAAGCGTACATTCGGTAGCCTAAAACGATGAAGGTTCATGATTATATTGAATAGATTGAACATTGTTTATGTAAGTATAACAATTATTTATGGGTTTTTATGGTTTAAGGCTCACGTGGGTCACCGAAAGTTTGTTAAGCTTGGTTGTCAAAGAGCATTTTAGTAATTTGTTTTCAGTTCTCAAAGTAATAAGAGGTGTAGATGCATGTATCACTTCCGTCCCTTTCCGTTGTTTATGAGGTTCCCCAATTTTGCGATATTTTTGTTATATATAAACATTATTATATTTATATTCTAATTTCGGGTCATTTTGAGTCACAAATGTGTTTATCGTGTCATAATGGGGACATGATTATGGTTAGTAAGATGGTGTGTAGGCCTGCGGCGCGCCAGCTAGTTGGGGGCCCGCTACGCGGAAGATTCCAGGATAGCACCTTGTTAGAGTTAGCACAACATCAGTTTTAAAATATGTTATTTTTCATTTTTCAAAATTGGAAGTCCTCATTGAAGTTTCTCGTAGAGATTTTCGTTGCAACTCCTCACCTTCAAAAAGGATGTTATGCATCGGAAAAGAAAGATCCCACCAACGGTTGAAGGCCAAAAAAACACAGCAAAAACACGTGGCAGACCAAAAACCTAAAATGTATTTTAATTTTACGAATGAGAATGAAAAGAAAAAACTGAATTTAGTTTTACCCTTCTAACTATCAGAGCAAGTGAAACATTTCAGGAGCATAGCATAGGGTTCAAGAGTGAGAGACCGTGTCACCTCTATTTTTAAGGAAGTTGCGCATTTAAGAAACCTTGCAGATGACTCTAGTATCTCGACCATTAGTACGGGGACCTGGAGGTAGTAAAAGACTTTATGAAATTAAATAATCTAACTAGAAATGTTCAATACCAGGGTGTTTAGCTCTGTGTTGCTATAATTTTTTGATATGATCAGTTTAGATTGTATTATTACCCCATGAACTGTTACAAGCCTGAACTACTGGTCCCAAGGTAGTCCGGACTCATAAGTGTTTTGGATACTCTATTTAATATTATAAC
>JAQGAV010002108.1:0-17169 GCA_034691345.1 Phasmarhabditis papillosa
GTTTTTGCAATTTGTCTTAGAAATGAAAAACTGGTAAGATATTGTTATAAACTTATGTTTTTGACTATTATTTAGATCTTATTTATTCTTTTTAATGTTAACTCTCATTTATTTTAGATTGACAGTACTCTTCGACAACTTTCATCTGTTAGTTTTGATCCAACCATGAAAGGATTCAGTGCATTGGAGTCTGCAGTCAAAATGTAAGATATGATAGTTATTGAAGAAATATATACATTATTTAGTAAAATATGAGTAATTACATCTAATATTATTGTAAAACATTATTATTCAGAACATATTCAATGTAGTTTGGGTTACATTCTGTGTGAGATTCTCAGAGATCTTCATAAGACATCTCTTAAATGGTACGGTCCTTATGTTTTATATATTATTTGCATAAATGTTGTACTTTTTATTAAAATACCATGTTTTATTACTATTATATATTATTTTCAGTCTCTTTTCCAATAAAGCCTATTCAGTCATTGCTGCTTTCGTGTTTAGAAGAATTCAAAAAGCCAAGGACTCAAATTTCAAGCCAGAAATGCCGGTTCAGAAACACAAATATATAGTTTGTGAGGTAAGTTAAATAAAAACTGAAAAATAATACAGATATTCATTAGTTTTAATCGTTTTTACTAAGATATATAATAAAATCTACAATTATATTACTAATATTTTCCTATTTAGGCCTCCACATTCGCTCGTCGTCGAGCTAGAGGTGGTTCAGTCGATTCAATCAGTCTCAGAAAAGTATTAGGACATAAAATATTAAAAAGAAGAATTGAAAAACCAGTGAGAAACAATATTAATAATAGTTGTGCCTTAGTTAAGTGTGTTTATTGTTCTAATAACTAATATTATTGCTCTTTTTGTATGTTTTATAATAAAACTTTTAGTATACAAATAACTCTTTTCTAATAAAACTCAATTTTATTCAGTGTGATTACATTATTAATAATAACTCATTCAAATATTTATTTTTATACTTCAAACTAAATATATAAATAGACTTTATGGCAATAACTAAACACAAGAACCAATATCAGAGAGAATCGTTTTCTTAACAAGTGTGTTTTGTAGAAGCATCTTTTGTTACCTAAATGAGCAGTATATAGTAGTTTTCTCCTTTACGAGGCTATGACAACTATGCAACACAAATTGTTATTTATTAAACATTGCGTTTGTTACTTACAATTAGTCAATAAGTTATTAGATCCTTATTAACTTTATCAGTTAGCAATCGATTAGAATTCGTTTTTCTAACACTAAGTAAGTGGCTTACCTTGCTGGTTTCGTTTAGTTCTGCTTCCAACAACTTTTGCCCAGCTCTTGTTATAAATTTGAATAAGAAAAAAGAAACAATCATTATTGCGGCGCCTATTAATACTAAAAAAGACTTTGTATATGATAATTATTGTAGTTTTTAAGTTTTGGATTGGTTTGCTTCAATACACGGAACTTCGTAAATTAGAAAATAACCAAACTTCTGAGAAAGAAAACAGTTTTAGATGATCTATACTATGAATATTGAAACTAACTTAAAAATAATGGTGGGTTGGTAATTAAGAAGCCAATTATGGCTAGTCCTTCTAGTACATAAATAACAGAAGCTAGAACCTGAAAATGCATTGTAGCAGTCAAAATAGAACAACAGTTCAAAAGTAGGTGAAATATTGGAATTATACTGACCGTGATTCATTATTTTCACTTTTTTAAAGACAAAAATTCCGAAGATAATAGATAATAGAGTGACATCAATACTAATTTCGGCTTGCCATTAGTTCTTTGTTAATATTTTGTGATTGTTTACAGTACCTTTCTGTGAAAATGTGATCCTAAAAAGCTACCAAAGGGTGCAAATAGCACTGCAACTGGTATTGAGCATTTAATATAGTTCCAAGTGACTTCCTCCACATCACCAACCCAAACAGCGCGGTAGTAAACTCCGATTTGAGAATTAAAAGCTAAATTATTTGTTATTCAATGGAATAAAAACGGTCTAACTATATTTACTAAAGCTTTTGGAAAATGCCGTGAGAAGGCAATTGGGATAATTGTTGATATCAAACTTTCCCAGCAGTTTTACTATAATATTTACTCTTGTTATTTTTTTTGTTATTGCTATCTTATTGTTAAACTTTTGGCAGTTGCATTTCCCTAATATTTTTTGTTATTTTAACCGACTAACCCATAAGTAATACCGTAGTTGGGGTAGCTGTCTTTTCGGTTATCCTGAATAACAACGTTAGAATAGAAAATACACATATATCCACTCCAGAACCAGCGAATGAAGTGAAAACTCCTAAAAACAATTAAACCATTTTGAAAACAAATATTGCTGAATACAAATATTTTAAAGAAGATGAATTAGTCTGCCTGAACTAGTCAATGTACTACCACTTCTTTCCTTTTAAAAGACCCAGACATTGTTTAATTCTGTAAACCATAATCTCAATTAATTCAAACGGACCTCCCACGAATCCGGTGAAGACTAATACAACGGCTTTCCAGGCGGTCAGTGTTTTAATACAGGGAAACGTTTCCCGTTTGCTTTGTTGGTTAAGGAGATATAGAGCTATTGCAAACGAAGACCAGATGGATACAAATAACATTTTCTTCATTGGACCGTCGAGGTACGGGTCTAGCTGAAATATAGCGTTTTCCAAGAGTAAAGATGCCGTTCGTGAGTGTATTTTTATTATAAATTTCATATAGTCAGATTCAAAAGTAATGAGGCCGTGTATTTCGTTATTTTTAACACTGCGCCTGCTTGCATTCTACGCGCGCGGTATCGGCAGATTGCAAACTTGCTTTCGCACTACCTTACTCAGACGAAATATTGCAACACTCCTGTATATTAGCACGGCCTCATTACTTTTGAATCTGACTATATTTTTCAAATTTTAAAAGGAGAAATGTTGCGTAACGGGCTCTAAATTATTTAACACTATCACTTTAGCTCTGAATTTGACTAAAAGCATTGCGTATGCATATATCTTTTTAAAAAACTTGAAAGACACAGCATCATAATTGATGTTTGTTGGCAAATCTGATATAATCAAAATACATATAATCAAAGGAAAGCTGAATATTCTCTCATAATGGTGTTTTGTTAAGGTTTGATTAACTTTCGTATAACACTCATAATTTGTAATGTTTAACTAATAGGAAAATATTAACAAACAATATACTCACAAAAACAGATCCAATAATAAATCCAGGCAGGGACCCTATTGAACCGAATAGGACAGCTTTCTTCTCAAATTGAATACCCATAAAGAGAACCACAAAAGATGCGCATGTCATACCTATAAACGTGTTAGAATTAACTTTTTATTTATATTTTGAACAAAATCAGTGATGTAATTGCTGTTCTGGAGTGTTAAAAGAATTTCTAACTTAAAACGATTGTTATAACTTATGGATTACTCTAATTGGGCTTTATACATAGATATATGAGCTGGCCGTCTTATTGTCATCCGGGCAGGTGCCGGTACAGAGCACATTTTGGCCCAAAGAGGGCGCTCCGGTCCCATCTTTTATATACACTAACATACCAAATGACTGTATAATAAGCGAAAAGTCTCTTGCTATAGAGGGTGCAATATGAAGTAAAAGAGTCATTACAGGAAACGCCACCGCTCCACCACCTTCACTTGTCATACCTAAATAAAAACACTTGAAATAATTCGACCAGAATAAATCGGTACAGACAAAAACCGAATTTGCTCTATAATACGCTTATATATTATAGAGCAAATTATAGAGCGAAGCAACCACTCTTGAAACCCTAAATTCAGCAATAGCTTATAGAAAATAATTATTATGCATGCAAAATTACTCTAACAAATGTTCTTAGGCATACCTGCTACCGTTGATCCAAATACCATAGTTACAGGTAGTTGATAATGGTTTGCGAATAGGGAAAACCAGCCAAAACGGAATGCGGTCAGCCACCATAAGGTCTGAAATGAATAGGTTAGGGCAATTCCAAATAAATACATTTTTTGGTTGCATCTTATAATCTTAAAGTTTGTGGGAATACAATTAAAATTGAGTATTCTATTCCATATCTATATCAAGATCTAGATTTCTATCATAGCATCCTGGAGAAAAGGTAGCAGCGGCGGTATTTAATAATGAATGTACTTTTAAAAAAATGCTCCCAATCCACCAAATTTTCATTAATTTTTATATAACACCGTTGCTTCCCCAGGAAAGGGCTGGAAAAAGGCCGGCCGGACCGGACCGTCAAATTCCCAGCCAAATACTACTCTGGACACGTGGCTCCTGCAAGAGGCAACATCTAAACATAACAACTCACATGCATAACAATAACTGGAGTTAGAAAAGCTACGTATTTCCTGTTTACGGCCAGGAATCTGTCAATAAAATCGGCGTCAGGATGGATTTCGATTTCGGGATTCTCAAGTTTCTGACCTAAGAAGCAATATAAAAAAACAAAAGTACATGAACTTATCGAAAATTATAAATTTTGTTCTGATCTACACTTTTGAACATACCGTCTTGTCGGTATTGTTTTGCTCATTTTCAATATGCAATCCAAATTTCAAAATATTCAATATTGAACCACTGGCGGAGCAAAAAAGGATTCATTCAGGATTTTTTTCCGGATGCAATTTTTACAATTTTCAAATGTCTATGCTATTGCAGCCACTTGTCTGATTTCGAATTTGTGTCCAGATTAACGAAAAATTGAGTTTTTAACGAGTTATGAAGAAAAAACACAAAAAAAAACTATTAATACTGTTTGGAAGCAGAAAATAGCGTCCGTATTGTAAACTTCATCTCAAGACCTAGGTTTCCAGCGCGGTATCACAAACGGGGTAGCAGTTTTGTAAAAATGCTTGTAGGATCGGTCGGCGTTGTGCGTTTTCTCCAAAGGTACATTCATTTTTTATAACACCGCGCTCGAAACCTAGGTCTTGAGATGGAGTATATAATACGTTTTTAGTTTTGCAACCAACCTTCCCAGAAGAACTTCTTCAACTTTCTCCTTAATAATTGATATACGGTTTCCCTACGTCTAGGTTTAGTTTCATTCTAAATTATCCAATGCAGAAATGTTGTAGTACCCAAAAAGGTTAGTTAAATAACTTTACATTAGTTTTACTTATAAAAATTAGACAATTCGCTGAAAGAACCTGTTCATTTTCCAAAAGTGGACTTGTTATATTGACTATGACCTGAGATTGCGAAGAATCAGCTACTTTTGTAACTCCGATGGCTCCTTTTTCTTCCATTCTAAAAACAGAAGCGTCTCTGAAGCAAGAAATTCAAACCTGAAGCTGTAAGATTGCTAGACTGGAGCCAAGGAGTAAGAATATATTGACATAATTCAAATTTAGAGATAAGAAGCTTATATATCAGCAAAATATGCTTCCGCCATTTGGAATTTTGTTTTTGTTATGATTTGAATTTGTATAATCAGGTTACTGATTAATATTTAACCGCGTATCATGGTTAGCAAAACAGAACTATGAACGATAAACTTGTCGAAGAAAGCGAGAAACTCAACGTTTGATGAATTCAAATTTTTCATAAGCTACATTTCACAACTTATCACTGGAATAATGGATTTACGGAATCAAGTAGCTCTGAATTCATTGCAAAGGAACAACTATAGTAATGAGAAATATTAATAGGCTCGCAGACTGTTCAAAAACTGACGATGAACAACTTTTCCTTGTAACATAAATATAGTGAAAAGACTGTAAAATAAAGGCAAAATTTGAAGAAAACTATTCTACTATTATTTTTATACAAGACTATCAAAAAGTAAGACTTGGTATATCAAAGATAATGACCGGATTTGTTGAATGGGCTGCCAACAGTCTGGTACCAATTGGTCTGCCAAACAGCGAGATATGGCGAGAACCGGTAGGATATTGTCATAGTGGAACATATTAATCACATACCAAATAGCCTAACAATCATGGAATTGGTCAAATGAATGGAAGAACAAAGATGAAAAATACTATGTTTCTCTCCGAAATTAACAATTAGATAAGTTGCACGTATTTTACATAAATAAATTATCAGTTGTTAAGTTTTTGAAAAAGTTCATTCCATACTTTGTGACAAGCAGAAGATTCTGGAATGACAGGCAAAACCCTGCCCTACTTCTAATGTGATACGAGTGATAAACCTACTTCTAATGTGATACGACTGATAAAGAAGTATAAACGCTTTTTCATAAACATTACGTTGTTCAAGGGTAGAGAGATCGTGTTTGTGCTTATTTTCATGAGAATATTGCATATTTAGCAAAATTTAAGAGGAAGCATGTTTAGAAATGATTCTTCGTTGTTTTAGCACGGTGTCTTTACTTTTGAATTCAATGTAACAGTTCTACACGACTATAAGTCTTCAGGGGGACGTTATAGCTCAGCTAGTAGCGCGCCGGCCAATGCATCCGTGAGGAGGAATGGTTGCATTGAGCAACCGTGGGATGTATGCTTGAATGTTGTCTTATGATTCCCCGCAAAACCGAATTCTAGCTGCCCCAAAGATGGAAAGAAAAACAAGAACACTCATCATGTGATGTACATTGATATACTCAATAAACAGTTTTTAAACATAAGTCTTCAAACACGCGCGTGATAAGTGAGAGAAAAGTAAAATTTCCTAGACTGCATAACTTATATTATGTATTGTTAATGTATGCACTCAATTTCTCATATTATGATTCATGTGAAAAATATAACAATAGATAACAATCACAAGAAAACACAATAATTATCGGATGTTAACCAAGAGAAGCAATCCATGAGTAACATTGATATAAAATATATAAAATCACCGTAAATTTATATGTAATTTAAACTAGGTATGTATGGTTGTACTATTGCATTATCACGATACACCAATCCACGATACGATGTGGACGACAATACACCAAATGGTCAGATGATTTCATTTCAGTATCCATTTCAATTTGAAGAACTGGTGTTACTTGGCAAAGAATCGCGAGAGACGAACCCAGAATATTCAGAAACATGATTTACCAGCGCAAATAAAATACACAACAAAATGTGATCTGCAATTCTGGAAAAAATATTATTATTAAATAATATATTGCATTTTCTACAACTTTCTTTTTACATAATAAATATAATAAAATTACAATATGTCTCCAGCCGGCAAGTATAGACATTTCAACGTATTGTTGTAACCGGTTAGACTTATGCCGAAATGAGGTTTGTTTGAAAAACCAGACTGCCATCGTCGATGAGTTTTACAAGGAAATCATAGTTTTGGAGTTTCAATTTTGAAAATATTTGTTTCAGTAGATAATTTTTACAAACATTAGGTTCAACACCCAGTTTTAAGGAGTTCTATCAATAAGCTTCTCGGATAAGTAACATTTAGCTTTGAGGTTCAAAGGCTGTCTGCATGTGCTAGATATTCTAGCCCGCGCTCCCTTGTAGATCTACGCGCTCTAATG
This sequence comes from Phasmarhabditis papillosa, assembly GCA_034691345.1. Classification (NCBI taxonomy): domain Eukaryota; kingdom Metazoa; phylum Nematoda; class Chromadorea; order Rhabditida; family Rhabditidae; genus Pellioditis; species Pellioditis papillosa. Next base: position 7,475 of record JAQGAV010002108.1, read on the forward strand.
ATAACCATCCACGTGTCGGTTTTTACCTTTATTGAGTGTTTATATATCATTTTATCATCTCTTCTGAGTGTACTGAGCAGTCCCGTATAATTAATACGTTTAGTTTGTTTGTTTGGCTACTTCATAATAAATACGGTATAAAAATACTTCTGTGTTTTACTCGTTATTTTCCATACACGTTCGTAATTAGAACACTGCAGACAAAACCGTAATTTTTTGAAGATTTCAAAATATATTTTTCTAAAACAATTATTTGTATTTCAATAAATTATTTATTCTTAGAAGTTAAAGTATTGAAAAACAATAAAGAAAAAGTAAATACAATATAAACTCGTTCGAGTATCTCCTAACTAAAAAAAAGGGTCGCTTCACGATTAACTAGTTCATTGGGGCAGGAAACTTTACAAACAAACTTTTAATTGTTTTGATTTTTGAAAATACGATAATAACTTAATTATTAATTGAAAATTTCTGAACTTTCTAGTTTAGGGTACACGGCTAGCGATACTTGTTAAACGGTCGAAACTTATTAAAGTATTATCAAATTGTCTCTGGTCGACCCAATACCTGCAAATACCGCCGGATACTAGCCTTACCGCCGGATACCTGCAAATACAGGCTAGAGTTACAGGTATCCGCTGGTAAAATTGCAGTATCCGGTCGAGCAGAGGTTAAGAAAAAACTATGAGTTTGAAATGAAATACCCCATAAAGAGTTAATAATTATAAATAATTATATTATGACTTAGAATTAGAGGAGATTTGACGTAGATTATAGACCACAAATGAAGTTGACAGGAAATGCGTGTAGATCATGCCCAAATCTAAAATAGAAATTTTTGTAACAGAAGAATTTCATATTTGGTCAGCGATGCCCTTCCAATTTAGGTAGCTAGTAACAGGGATGGCAAAAGTACGGGACGAACCGAAGCCGTTCTTTTGCCAACTTTTTTTTCAAAATTGGAAATTTTGAAATTTCGCACTAGAGGTGCCTAGAAGATTTGATAGCAGGGCCAGCCCGGGCCGGCCCTCGCCACCCCTGGCTAGTAAACGCTTTTGAAAATAGGGTTACCCATGCCTGGCTTAAATGTGTCAGATATCTTATAGTAAACACTTAGTTATAGCAGTATTTGTTAGGGAAAGTTCAATATATTAAAGAGTTTCTGTAACAGATTCAACGTTTTCCATATTATACAATACGTTAAACCAAAAAGAATTGATATTAGGCTGGAAACTATAACCATACTTAGCTAAAATACCCAGCAGAGTTCTTGGCTTTTCATAACCCACCCTAATAGTACAGTCCCAACTAGCTGAACATATGGCAGTTCCATCTGGACTTGTCCTTAGACAACTAATTCTATTCTCGTGACCATATAACACGGAATGTCTATTACATTTAAGAGTGTCCCATACTCCAACCCGATAGTCACCGTAGCCAGCGAACAAAATACGACCTGAAACGAACATTATCACTTGCTGAATTCATCCATATAAATAGTCCATATCGTCCGCATATTTTAATGAGAAGCAGTTCTGGGAATTTTACGGACCGGGCCGGGGCTGCCGGGGCCGAAAATTTACGAAACGAGCCGGCCTTTTCGCCTCCTTGATGAGAAGATTGCTTATTATTAAATTTTGAAGGGATACGTGTTGCGAATTGGGTCTTTGAATTCTTCAACACATATTGTTTACTTTTGAATTCGACTATACATAGTTCGGTTGCATCTTTTAGATAGTCAATGACTTCGTTGCTTGTGAACTAATTCCAGAAACATTTATGTTCACTTCTTTTATTGCAGGCCTACCGCTAAGACTGAAGTCGACTCCGTTAACCGGAAACAAAATAGAATCCTTCTCGTAGACACAGACTTGTCGGTCAGCGCGGAGGTCGAACAATCGGCACTTAAATAATTTTCGATTTACAAAAGTTAATAAGCTCACATAATTAATCTCATTACAACTCATTAAATTCTAATATTTGTATGTTAAATATACGGTATATTATATACCCTAAGTTCGGTTGTACAATTGGTTCTGATAACATCTTAATTTTAGTGTAGTAACGTACCGAAGCATCATCAGATCCTGTAGCAAAAGCATCTCCGTTGGGGTGAAACCGAACTGTGTTGATATCAGCTTCATGACCATCAAAGGACTGTACACATTGGCCTGTTCTGAAAAAAAAGAAGATTTGTAATTTAAGTACAAGAGATTTTTGTTCACATAAAAATAATGGTATCAGTTACGTGTTATATAGTTTACCTCAAGAGCTATGGTTTACAGCGCGGTATCACAAGAGGGGCGCTATAATTAAAAAAATGAATGTATAATCGGTCGACGTGGTGCGTTTTCTTGAAAAGTGCATTCATATTTTATAGCACAGCGACCCCTCTCGTGATACCGCGCTGAAACACAGGTCTTGATATAAATTATATATTAAACAACATATGATAGTAACTGACCTAATATCCCATACTAAAGAATGTTTATCAGCCCCAGCTGAGATAAAAATGTTGCCGGTATCGCACTTAGGTACATCAATGGCAAATACATCTCCTGTATGGCCGTGGAAGTTTTGGATCATCTATAAAGGAAATATTTAGATGGTGATATATGTTAGTTTTAAAGGCACGGTATACTCAAAAATTTGTCGCTCATTTTATTTTTCTGTATTATTCAGTTTGAAAAGTTGTTAACAAATCCCGCCCACTTTTAGCATTTTGTAATGCTCATAACTTGTTCATAATTGCTGTATTAAAATTCGGTTTTCATATTTCAATTCAATTTGACTAACTCTATCGAATCAATGAAAATTAGTAATAATTTTTGGGTATATCGTGCCTTTAAAGTAGGGTAAACCAAATAAAACAATGAGGTGAATGGGAATTTACAAAAAAAAACACATTTATATAGATTGACTTATTTTTCATATAAAAATTTGTAAAACTGATTTATTTAAAAAGTTAATGACTATGTTTCAATGGTACATAATGCATAAACATGATTAATCGCTACATTCGGTGCCGAGCCTATTGGGGCGCACAGTTTATGCAAGCTAAGCCGCCCGCCTCTACTGTGAGGTGTTATAGTAGAATTCAAAAGTAATACAGCCGTGTTAATAAAATTGGGTTCGCAGGAGTGTTGCAATATTTTATCTGAGTAAGGCAGAGCGAAAGCAAGCTTGCAATCTGCATAAGGTAAGCTCAGGCGCAGTGTTAAAAATAACGAAATACGCTGCATACACGGGCATATTACATTTGAATCTGACTATATATAGTTTAAAATAAGATTTCATTCTAAGCATCTCAGATGAAGAAGAATAAACGTTTTAGTCTTTGGTATTTACTAACCTGTCCACTCTCAACATCCCAAATAGCACAAGTACTATCTCCACTACCAGTTAATAGTAGATTATCTGATCTTAAGAACATACAACAACTCATATAAGAAGTATGAGTGGCCACTGATTTCTTCTTTTGCATTATATCTTCTTCAAACGAAAGGGGTACAACGCAACATTTGTTGTCGAGTCCTCTGAAATGAATAATATTGTTTTATAGTCGGAGGGACAAATGATATGCAAGTCAAAAGTCTGCTCTCAATTGAATATGTGCTAAATAGTTAAATTCATTTAGATACATTGATTGTTTCTAAAAAATATTTTAGATATGGTGTTATGCATTGCATTCTTGACTAGGCCGCGTTTTCGCGCGCCATTGCTCGGCCGCGCTCCAATAAAATAAGCCTTGTCCGCCGACTATATTAGAAAACTAGGTGTACAAATGTACAATATTTCACATATGATAACGTTTCGAAATAAAGTGATTGATTATTAACTTAATAATGTTTTTGTATTGTCAATTAACATCATAAATAAATTTAATGCAACTTACCCGCATGCGATCATTTGATTGCTTGGTGAGTACGCACATGCCATAACCCATGTTGTATGCATAGTCAGAGCATGCTCCTTATTTGTCGTAAAACCATCCCAAACTATCACTTTACCGTCCTAAAAACAACTATTAAGCAAAAGCTGGAAGTTTTTGAACGTTTATTTCTTTCTGTAATGAAAAAGTTACGGCCAAATATCCCTAACTTCTTAAAGCAAATGTTTTGAGCAAGGCTAGTAATTTGACAGCCGGGCCGGGCCGGTCCAGGGCCGAAAATATAAGAAACGGGCCGGCCCGGCCGGCCTTTTCCCAACCATGTTTTTGTGATTTCGACTCGTAAAAGTTTCATACTGACTTTGATCTCCGTAGGCTAGATGCACCTTTGAATAAAACTAGTAAAATGAGATTCAATACTAATAGTCGAATTCAAAAAAAGAATCCGTGTTAAATAATTAGATAGTCCATTTGGTGAAATTTTTCACTTCAAATTCGAAGACTACTAAATACGCAAATTCTCGTGAATATAAGAAGATAACATATTTCCTCTTCATTCATGGAATTCACTCTACCTGTGACGACGACACAATATGTCTCTTATCCAGTGACCAATCCATACAGAGTACTTTTCCAACATGGCCTTTTAGTATTCGCCGTTGCTTTATACTCAAATTGTTCAACTGCTCCAGACGCTCAGCGGCTTGTTGGACTAAAGAATAAATTTCAAAAATGGATTTACTTAACAACCCATGCAACTGTGCAGTGACTAATTATTAACTCGTCCAAAGTATATTTTAAAAGGTTATGATTTACATAGCCGAAAAACTATTTATCAACAACTAATAATGCTTTTAAAAAACTCCCAGTTTTTATAATTTCAGTACATTTTTGAAAAGAGTATGATACGGCACTACCACTTTAAATAGTTTAATAACAACGGTGTGGGTGCTTTAGCCTAGTGATTTGAGCAGCGGTCTCTGAATCCGTGAGGTTCAGAGGCTGTGGGTTCGACTCACGGTAGCTGCAGAAGGCTTGGGAAACCAGCAGCCTATTTATCCCATGTTTCGTGCCCCCGCAGATTGAATGTTAAAAAGGAGCCGTCTCTGCTCAGAAGATTCCGAAATGAATGGCCGAAGCCCTACCTCGATGAAACCTACTATTATTGTGATACGAGTGATACAGGAAATAAAACACTTTTTAAAATAAATACTAACAAAGTTACCCGTAATGGTCTTATTTTAGTTTGTTTACTTTTCCCTACATATTTAAGCATTCTTCTGTCTAACTCACTGGGTATATCATTTAGCTTCTGCCGTTCGTGGTCTAGTTTCTTCCTTAGGTCTTCCGCTTCTCTAGCTAGCGATTCTAATTGGTCCGTTTGTCTGAAAATCAAAAATCAACCAAACTTTTCTTCTATTTTTCCACAAACTTCAAGAAATACTTTGCAATCCGTGATGCTCAGTTTTCCGTACGATTCTTAAAAATAAAATATAGTCCGATTCAAAACGAATAATGGAGTGTAGAAAATAATTTTCAGGCAAAAACTGCTTGTACACAATTGCGTTTGGCTTGTAAATAATTTTCTACACTCTATTATTCGTTTTGTATCCGACTATATTTCATCACATATTCATTTTATTTACTTTCACTTCAAACGAATTAGCCATTCAGCAAATTCAATTAAAATTTGAATGATGTATTTCCTCGTTGTCAGCTAGTCTAACTACTAACAAGTTTAAATTAAAGCAATAGAAACAACTTTGGTCAGATGATTCCTTTTCACGTTGATTGCTCATTTATATTTTACGAAACACGAGATCACAGATATTTGGAGGATGAAGTCAGACGAAGGGACCATAGGGAGCCAGGACTCCATTGCACAGCACCTGGGGAGCGCAGGCGGCAGATCAGAAATTTGCAAGAATTCTTTCTTCGGGGCGTATTTGAAACATCTACCTCGAGATTATGAGGCAAAGTTTCTATCCACTGGGCCAATCCGCCCCGGTTTAAAACTGTTAAACAAATTCAAATCAGAAATAAAACTTTTTTGAAACTGATAGTTTGTTGTTTCATTTGCTAAATAGTCATAAACACTTTTGACTTACTTGGATCCCTCGGGGGCGTCGGCCATGTTTAGCTAATTCGTAATTTAGTCGAAATTAAAGTGTCTTCTCAGAGCTAGCAGGACATGTGGGTCTATGTACAACTAAATACAACCGTTATAATACGAAAAGTATTTTAATAAAGTTAAAATCGAAAGTTTAGAATAAAATAAGTTTATAGAGCCGGTTGGCACTAGACATACAGTTAACTGTAAATTGTGAATATGATAGGAGGAAAAGGCTTCGGTTATTTTCAGAGAACTTTTTAGGCCTTAACTTGTTCCAAATATCCGGACAAATTTCAGAAAAATCTAAAAGTTTTTAAACTTAGTAAAAACGAATAACCTAGTAGTTTACCAACAGAAGCAATGAATTCCGACAGGCAAACTATAAATATTACATAACAAAAACGCAAGGCGAACTTCTTTAAAGGATTTCCCACGCAAATAGCCATAATTGTGTAGGTGGATGGAATCCCACGAGGAATGCATTTCCAGCAAATGCTGTTTGTTCATTTATAGCAGTTTATTTATCCCATGTTTTGTGCACCCGAAGACTGAATGTTAGAAGGAGCCGTCTTTGCTCAGAAGATTCAGGAATGAATTGCGGAAGCCCTGCGCCGAAGAAATCTACAGTTATTGTGTGATATGTACGATACAGGAAGTATAATACTTTAACACTTTAAATACTTTACAATGCTGTTTGTTGCTGAATTTGTAGTTAACTGTTTTTTGGAATGTTTCAGTTGATTAATTCAGGCTACAAGACAAAATATAATTTAAAATATATGGCAATTTAAAATCATACAGTTCATGGCTTACAGTTAGATGTACATTATTATTAAACGACTATTTTGTATACTACTAGATTCGACTTCAACAAGTGACTTCGCTAACTTCAAGATTAACGAGGCCATGTTGTAACTGTATGCATATTTATCAGAAAATTGGGTTATTTAACTTTTATTAAGTTCTCTTTATTTTTGAATTAGACTATAACAGTTCACTTCTCTATTAATATACTTATTTTACGGTTGCAAAGAAGGTAAAGTTAAACTTTTCAAGTTGTCAAAATAAATTTAATAATATTATAAAACAATCCTAAACCATTCTAAAATTATAAAATAACTACTTTAGTGTACGGTTTGGGTAACAATTCCCCCCCATGTTTCCTAATTCCAAAAAAGTTCCTGATGTATATTTGAACTCTTGAACTATTAATACATCATACCGTTTTAAATATAGTGTTTAATCAAAAACAAAGCCTTAATGAAGCTGCATCATTGCTCCAGGGAGCTGCGGTAATGAGTCCTCTGGGTGATTTTGTTTATATTGCTGCTTTTGCCGCAAAAAGTCGCTGGAAAACAGGAAATATCAAAAGATCAGTAGTTTTTATCAATGTTTAGTGGTAATTAGATAAGGAAGGGTAACAAAAACATAAGATAAGGAGTTTATAAGTCTCTCTAGCAGTGTAGTTAAAGGCTGTTGGTAGTAGGGCGCGGTGCGGAGCGGTCGCGGTGCGGTTTGGAATGAGAGTATTGGCGAGCACATTGTGAATGACGTAGTGTCGGGACGCCGCTATTATACTCCAGACTGAGTTTCAGAGGAAAAATGAATAAGTCCCTAAACTGACGGCAGAGCTGATCTATATGTTAAGGAATGGTCCAAAAAGCATTTAGAAACCACTTTCTCATAATAGTTACCCAAAGTTTTGTATTACTTTTATGTAATACAACTTCGTTACGGTATTGGACTGAGTTTTTATGAGTATGGTGAAATTACATAGGGACACGTTCTTTTTCAGAAATCTATTGTTCTGTATGTAATTGGGTAAAAATATATTATATTTGTCACAACTACTTTTTTGAAAACAATATGCTTCGTTATTTTCTAGTTATGAGAAGTTCTGTACATATTTATTTTCGTAAGCTGTGAAATATTAGAAATGCGCATGTGAGATTATTATTCTTTGCTGTAGATACTGCATTTCATTAAGATCTGCTCTCTCACATATACTAGTTGCAAGGAGAGAAACAGGGCTTCCGTAGCGCAGTAGGCAGCGCGTCAGTCTCATAATCTGAAGGTCGTGAGTTCGAGCCTCACCGGGAGCAATTGTTTTGCAAATTTTATATAGACTGAAAAGTAGCGAATGTTGAACATTGCCAAAATGAAACTACAGTTCTTGCAAAATAGCAATTTAAATAGATTTAGGCCACCAAACTAGACAGACAGCAATGTTTCTTTGAAGGGCTGGGAAAAGGCCGGCCTGATTTCCCAAATAGTCGGCCCCGGCCCTAGTCTATTTGACACTTTTTATCGGATATTGTTCAGAAAAAAGTTAGTTTTCAGTGATATTTTTCGGCATTAACCATAAAGAGTGCAACAATAGAGCAACCTGTTGATGTTTGGGAATACTATTTATCAAAATATTCCCCTAAATCAGTCGATTTTTTCTAAAACTTATCCCTGCGCGGGCCGACTTTTTGTATTTTGCTCAAATTTCGGCCCGCCCTGCTTCTTTGCAAACAGAGAGTGGAATTGTTTACGGGACATGTTCAGCTACATTTTTCACCATCCACCGAATCAAACATCAAACTTCATTTGTAAGATTTATTGACAATAAAAACGATTACAGGTTAACGAAATTAAAAATTTGAACAATAAACACAATGTTTACTAAATATGTGTTGCATCGTTGTCATTGTCAGAGCTGGTTACCGGCCCGGCTTATTGCCATACAGTCTATGTATATATTTATTTTAAAATGTCCAGATAAATATTTAAGAGTTATTTGGATATTGAAAGTTTTATTATAAAACATACAGAAATAACAATAATATCAGTTATTAGAACAATAGACACACTTCACAACTGCACAACTATTATTAACATTGTTTCTTACTGGTTTTTCAATTCTTCTTTTTAATATTTTATGTCCTAATACTTTTCTGAGACTGACTGAATCGACGGAACCACCTCTAGCTCGACGACGAGCGGATGTGGAGGCCTAAATAGGAAAATATTAGTAATATAATTGAGATTTTATTATATATCTTAGTAAAAACGATTAAAACTAATGAATATCTGTATTATTTTTCAGTTTTTATTGTTTTTAACTTACCTCACAAACTATATATTTGTGTTTCTGAACCGGCATTTCTGGCTTGAAATTTGGGTTCTTGGCTTTTTGAATTCTTCTGAAGACGAAGGCAGCAATGACTGAATAGGCTGGATTGGAAAAGAGACTGAATATATAATAGTAATAAGAAACAGTATTTTAATAAAAAGTAAAACATTTATGTAAATATTTGTAATACATAATGACGGTACCATTTAAGAGAAGTCTTCAACACGAAGATCTCTGAGAATCTCACAGAGAATGGAGCCCAAACTACATTGAATATGTTCTGAATAATAATGTTTTAAAATAATACTAGATGTAATTACTCATATTATACTAAATAATCTATATTTTTCTTCAAAGACTATCATAACTTACTTCTTGACTGCAGACTCCAATGCACTGAATCCTTTTACATTTGTATCGAAACTTACAGATGAAAGTTGTCGAAGAGTACTGTCAATCTAAAATAAATGAGAGTTAACATTAAAAAGAATAAATAATATCTAAATAATAGTCAAAAACATAAGTTTATAACAATATCTTACCAGTTTTTCATTTCTAAGACAAATTGCAAAAAC
>JAQGAV010002109.1:0-17154 GCA_034691345.1 Phasmarhabditis papillosa
GATTCCGTACATTTATATAACTTTTTAAAGGAATCAACACTGTAACCAAGACAAACAACCAATATGAATAGAAGGCAGCAAACTGTAGTTTGTCAATAAACATACCGTACTGAAATATAAAAAATTGGAATATTAGAGTTCGTATTTTTCGGTTTTCTGCAGCCTTCTTTCCACATATGTGACATGCTTAATATATTTTCAGGGGTAAGAACTTTGAAATTTCGCGATCCTTTAGGACCGATAACAGTGTGCAATAATTATATAAGAACACGATTCCTTTAAGTCCCTTATTTATATCCGAAATGACTAGTTTGCGACCCCAAAGATGATTCAAGATGATTTTGATTTAGATCTTGATTCATTTTCTTTTAAATGCTTACATATACTACATCCTGAGCGACGACCATGATAATAAATAAAAATAATAAGATTGTCGCCAAATATACAAGGATTCGTCTTGTACGGCTGAAACAATTACGAATTATGGGTTTCGAGGCTACAGATAGAGAAGCAAGGATTGCAATTTGAAGGGCCTGCAGGAATTGGTAGTGGAAGTGTTTTTTGTAGTTCAATAATAAAAATAAATTTGTTCGTGAGAAAATCGATATTTACCTAGTTTTTAACACTAGCATAGGAACTATCACTGGCCTCTGAAATTTTATTCCCTAATTTCCACTCACAACTGAATGAATTTATACTGTTCCAATTTTTTAAAAAAACTAACATGTCCGTGATGAGTTTACACCATTTCTCAGCTAGATATGCATTTATATATTGAACAATAGTAAACAAAAGATGACCAATATCGACTATAATGTCTTCAACTACATCACTTATTGGGAGTTCTGTATACTAAAAGAATAAATTATGCAGGAATAGATGGTATGGATAGGTGAAATGATAGTTTGTTGCTTTTATAAGAAAATTCAAAACTACAGCTGAATACACCTCACTCTAACAATAAGATAAGTTTTCTAACAGTGATATGGGTCTGTTCCGGGCTTTTTCAGACTCTTTCGGTTCGTCGCGGCACGTATATCCAATATTCTAACGTTGTTTACGTTTTCGGATTCAATCATCAATACAACAGTTTACGCTATCACTTTCCCAACCCTTGTACTTATTTACCATTAAGCTTACCAAATATGCAATTGTCATTATTCCTAAAAGGTTGAACGTAAGGTACAAATAAAAAACATTCTTCAAATATAGTCCACTTCGAGTGAGTTTTAGCAAAATAATCAGATAAATATGATACGGTACCGCTGCCAGCAATATACCTAGAGTAGCATAGACAACCGCACTCAGGAATAGCATTTATATCCTGAAAAGCCTGTGTCACAAAACTTTTATAGTCAATTGTATTCTGGTTAAGTAGGTTCAATAAAAAAAAAACTAAAAAATTCCACCAGGAAGCCTTGTTAGAATGGAATCCTGCGTTTACGCGAACAAGGGGGCCAAATGCCCGCCCTGGGCCAGGCAAACTACTGTCGCCCCTTCTTTAAGTCAGTCCAACACAGCTTTGTAAAATCAAATTTAGCAATTTGCTTGACGAATGCTTCGCGACAGTCTTTAAATAGTTTGTTATTTGTTTTCAACTATTTGAAAGGTAAAAGTAATTATCTTTCAGTAGGCTGCCACATATTGTTCTGAACGCCATACACTTATTTAGCGGTTTTGGCTTAAAATGGGGCAATAATGGCTCAGCTAGCCAGAAAAATAAAAACAATCATGGCAACCATGTTAACTAAAACGCGGAAAAATTGCGAATTCGAGAACGGTTTTAGTATTAAATTGATTATCGTGTACCATAGTTTGTTCAATTCGATTGTTCAAATTCTGATTGGCAGAAAAAATCCGCCGAGGAACCCAAGAAGCCTTGCTATAATGTCACATTGTTGATTGTTCGTTAAACTATTCAACACTGAGCGGAAGACGGAACCTACGCCATATCTAGTATGTATTCTCGCTGCAAAAAAACAAACCGATAGATTTAACACACGTCATTCAATTAAGTCAGGGGAATATGTATATATGTATTAATAGATTGTTATTAATTTTGTAATGGACTATAGTAATATCGCTGAGAATGAGTAAAACAAACAAATAAGAGCTTTGCTATCAAGTTATTATTCATTGTTCTTATTCTAATTAGCTTCACAGTAATGTTAGTAATGTCGCCTCAAATAAAATAAAATGAACAAATCAAAATTGTAGCAAATATTACAGGCATACTCGAAATTTCTGGTTCAATCAAATCGCGAGGTATATAAATAAAAAGATTTAGTCTTACGCATGCAATTATATTAATTAAAAAACAGTGGGAACATTTCCTTTGCACGTAATGATTGGGTACATTTTACATTATCTGACACAAGCAGGTTATTTAAATTAGTTTTACCTTTACACTGACGTTTGTTGTTATAACTCAATAGAAAGTTCCTTTTCGCTAAAGTAATTTCGATGTGAACTAATTTGTTCGGTATAGTTCCACAATAACAAAGAAGTTCAATAACATTTATGATAAACAGTACTTTGCCCAAACGAAAGAAAAGTGTAGGCTTGCATCATTAAAAAAGAGCTTATTTTTAGCAAATCCCATCTGAAAGTCAGAAGCTCATCATAACTAGAAGAACATTCAGCATTTTCTTATTAAATACCTAATAAGAAGTACTTGAGGTGTAAGCGAAGTGGAGCTGGAATAATGTATAACTTTCGCAAAACATTTCAAATGTAGAAGACAAGTCTATCTGAATAAACAGAGGAAGCAATCAAGAACATTACAGTTTAACACTGTTGTACTTTGGACAGATTTTGGTCATTTCTTCCGGAACCTTCTAAAAAAAGGCGATCATTTCAGACATTCGTTCTCTGGGGACACGAAACATGAGGATAGGTAAGCTGCTATTTTATATATTGTAAGTTCTCTCGTAACCTCTCAACCTTGCCTGCGTTAGGTTGAGTAGGTTTCATGCTGAGTGTGATGAGCAACACAGCTAGTACTAACCAGCTGTAGCATTATTCTTTGTGTAAACGTCTCATTATATTTACCCCTCTATAAATCTTATATACTTTTTATATTGTTCTTAGGTTACCTTGACAGGGTTAGGTTAGGGAAAGGGAGAGAGCGAGACTTGGCAAGTCGAGCAATTCTACCACCACTGAACCACAAATCTGAACCAGCATTTGGCATTGTGAGTATAACTGGTCTTTCTTCGTAATCTAAGGGAAAGGACCTTTTATTCTCTCAATAATATTGAAATAATTGTGAATTCAAACTAGCAACGCAATTTCCAACTGGCCAGTTGTGTACGCTCAGCAGCAACGCTATTCTACAAAAGCACCTCAATTTTAATTTTTTATAGAAAGTTGAAGAGCATAGGTGAAATTTTGCAAAACAATTGCCCCAAAACAGGATCGAACTGGTGACCTTTAGATCTTCAGTCTAACACTCTCCCAACTGAGCTATTGAGGCCATGTTGGAAACTGACTGAGAACTATTCACATTATGACTTTACATATTCAATCGGATGAACGGTTGCGTTTACACACTAATTCATATTACTAAATCACAGTAATCTAGAGTGCTAAAAACGTAGATAACGTACAAATTTATATCAATTATATTCTAATGATGTAATGATGAGTTACAGAGTTATTGGACACCGTCGAAACATGGGGATCCAGTATTGTCGAGCTTCTTCTCTTGAAGTAACTTTGTAGACTCCAGTGAGTTAAGAAGGCTTCCAGGACTGCTGACCAGGCATATAAGCATTTAAGTAACTAAAGAATATTATTGATTTTTATTGATTGATTGTTCACAAGAAATATATCGAGGAATAAGTTGTGTTTTGGGATTGTACCGTAATTAGCATCTTTAAACCGTTTGTCTGTACACTCACCGTTTTGTAAAATGTCTGATCAAAGTCATGGCCATCCAAAACGCAAGCGAGGATATAAAATGTAATTTGCAATACCGGATGACATAAGCATAATAAAGCCTGCAAGGTATTAAAAATGTAATGCTAATAACCGATTTGGTTTCTTACCCCTGTTTTTTCAATTAAAACTGCGCAACGGGTAGTGTGGTGGCCAAGTGGTTAGAAGCTTTGCCTCATAAGCTAGAGGTAGATGGTTCGAATCCCCCCGAAGAAAGAAGTCTTGTAAATTTGTTCTGATTCAACACTAGTATATGGTCGATCAAAGTTACCTTGTAAAAAAGAAGGAGCACCATCTTTTCATGCGACGCCTTTGTAGTCGGCGATAGTGATGAAACATCCAACTGATTCCGTACATTTATATAACTTTTTAAAGGAATCAACACTGTAACCAAGACAAACAACCAATATGAATAGAAGGCAACAAACTGTAGTTTGTCAATAAACATACCGTACTGAAATATAAAACATTAACTAACTCATATACATGCTTCCAATTATCTTATTTTATTTTTAGTTCTGTTTCTTTGATTGTACAAAGAGGTGATTTGCAATATCTTCATGGTCTAAATTTCCTCACGGAAAACACAAATTAATTAAATTTGTAAAATGATACATGTCATTATTTTGTCTGTATTTGTGTTTTTCGTAAATCAATAAATATTCATTCATTCAGCAGGGTTCGTATTTTGTGGTTTTCGGGAGCCTGCTTTCCACGTACTTACATTTTTTGAGGGGTGAGAAATTTAAAATTTCGCGACCCGTTACCACCGATAACAGTGCGCAATAAGTCTATAAGGCCATGAGGCCTGTATGTCCCTTATTTATACCCGAAATGATCAGTTTGTGACCCCAAGATGATTCAAGATGATTTAGTTCTTGATTCATTTTCTTTATAAATACGTACATATACTACATCCTGAGTGATGACCACAGTAATAAAGGAAAATAACAAGATGGTCGCCAAATGTACAAGGATTCGTCTTGTACGGCTGAAACAATTCCGATTCATGGGACTCGAGGATACGAACAATTTACCGGAGCGCCCGTTATTTTGGTGGTGATATGTTTAATATTCAAAAATAGTTTTGTCACACATTTCATAAAAAGTGTATTGTTGCATTATTTATTGTTAATATTGGCAATTAGCACTGAAAACTAAACTTTTTTGTAGAAAATCCGCTAACAATTGTGAAATAGACTAGTGCGGGCCGCGGACTTTTTGGGAAATCGGCCCGGGCCAGCCCGGCCGGCCTTTTCCCAAGCCTGGAGAAATGTGCCCTTGTTAAAACTCAATATCGGCCTATTTTTCAACTAATATACAAACTGTCACTGATAAACAAAATTAATTCGCGAATTCCTATCCAGGAACTGCATGAATTTAGATTGAGCAGTTACAAATCAAACTAACATGTTCGTGAGGAGTTTACACCATTTCTCAGCTAGATATGCATTTATATATTGAACAATAGTAAACAATAGATGGCCAATATCGACTATAATGTCTTCAACTACATCACTTCTTGGGAGCTCTGTGTACTGAAAGAATAAATTATGTAGGAGATCGATTGGATAGATGGATGAATGGATGAATTGAAAAATAGTGTGTTGCTTTGGAAGAAATTCAAAATTACAGCTAAATACACCTCAGTCTGAGAAACGTTTGTTATTATAAGAGTGGGAAAGGTTTCAAAGTTCTTCGGAACATAACTTCCCAACCCTTTATGTTATTTTCACCATTTACAACGAAACGTAAAACAGCGTTGACTTATCAAAAGCATAATCAAGAGCTACCAATAACCAGAGCCGGACTGCGCCGGGCCAGGTCCGAAGTCAGTTTTCGGTATTCTCTCGGGCCCGGCCCCGCCCGGCCTATTTAAAAGGTCTGTCATTAACCTTTGTTCTAAACATTTTTAGAACCCAATCAGGTGTAAAGTTTATTGTCACCCCGAATTACTCTTAAGCTTAGCAAATAGATAAGTCTAAGATACGTTTCTAATAGTGAGATGGGACTTTTCCGGGCCCACCAGCTAAGTGTCTTGCCCTTTACACCGAATTTCGCATTTGTGGTTCTTCTTATAAGTATAAAAGGTTTGAGGGTTATCATTTATCCATTATTCTAACGTTGTTTACGTTTTCGGACTCAATCATCAATACAGCAAGCCACGGCTATCACAATCCCAACCCTTGGACTTATTTACCATTAAGCTTACCAAATATGTAATTGTCATTATTCCTAAAAGGTTGAACGTAAGGTACAAATAGAAAACATTCTTTAAATATAGTCCACTTCGAGTTAGTTTTAGTGAAATAATTAAATAAATATGATACGGTACCGCGGTTACCAATATAGCTAGTGTAGCATAGACAACCGCATTCAGGAATATCATTTATATCCTAAACAATTTTTATAACAAAACTTTCAGAGTCAATTGTGAAGTAGGTTCATGTTTAAAGAAATGAAGAAATTCCATCATGTAAGGATTGCATCCTGCGTTTATGCGAGCAAGCGCGCCAAGTGCCCGACCCGGGTTAGGCAAACTGATCCTACAAACAAATTCAAAACTTTGCTTGACAAATGCTTCACTACAGTCTTTAAATAGTTTGTTATTTGTTTTGATAGAGTTAAAATGTAAAAGTAATTATCTTTGCAGTAGACCACCACATATTGTTCAGGAATCCATACAGTTATTTACCGGTTTGGCTTAGAATTCGGAATGAATGAATCTGATGGGCCAGAAATCAGAGTAAAAGCAACCAGATATATAAGTAAAACGTGAAAAAACTTTGAATTCGAAAATGGTTTTAGTAACATGTGATTCTCGTGTAACCACACGTTGTCCTATTTTTGCTCAAATTTTGTTTGGCTATGCTACATTAAACATGGAATGGGAAACATTTTTAATAGAGAGGCACGGGTTTTCAGTGCAGTGTTTTAATTGCCCAGTATTTGAAAAACCGGCATAAAATAGTCAAAAGTTAACATTTTTGCACAAATTAAAATTTAATTGGACTGTGTTCACGATACCCGAATGGAAAACAAAAACAAAATTTTATTATTTTTAGTTTTTGAGCAAGTTACGTTTAATCACGTTATCTCACTTCTAACTTCATTGCACAAAAAAATAATTTGCTCGGTTAATTTGAGTTTATTAAGCATTGTATCATGAGCAAAATCCACTTTCGATATTGCAAAAATGTTAACTTTTGACCGCATTATTATCAAAAGAAATATTTTTGGGCTTGAGATTTGAATTGCGCGCCACAGTCTGTAACTTTGCGATTGAGATTTGTTATATAATAAGTTGTATAACAATACTATGCGGTACATCGTTTCATATAAAATAAAAGAAAAACAACAAAGTTGGGTTTTAATGATAAAAGGTTTCGCCACCAATTGCCGACCTTTTACCACTTGTTAAACTCTCTACAGGTTAGGGCATTGCGTTAATATGTTTTAATCGAATTGGTAATGTGAATTTCATCAGGGCAATCCTGTAGGTTATTTTGAAACATAAAAGAAAGGGAGAGAGTAAAGAGTAATATCCGTATGACGGTATACTTCCAAGGGTTCTTATCATGTTGCCCTTCGTCATCCTTTACGGGAAAACTTTTTTGAAAATATATTTGAAATTGTTCGTGGCGTGTCTTTTAGTCAAAATATGAGTAGTCAAAAACGAACTTCTAACAATTAATTAGAAGTAGTTAGTATATTAGTTAAACACTGGTGTATTTACTGATATAGTGCTCTTCACATAGGTCATATGTGGCATTGTTTTGACCATACGTTCCGGAATCTTCTGAACAAGATGATCTTTCCTAACACGCACTTTCCCTCCGAAAAAAGAATTAGCCTCAGCGCCCTAGATGCTTTGCTATGAATTACATGGGACACGCCTGAAGCCACCAAAATCAACTGATATTTTACTAGGCGGGATTGAACGGTGAAGGAAAGGAACTCTAAACTCAAGCCCTAAACATTAGTATAGTCAGATTCAAAAGTTATACCGCCGTGTAGGCTGCGGAATTCGTGATTTTTAACACTCCGCCTGCTTACAGTCTACGCGCGCAATATCAGCAGATTGCAAATATGATTTTGCTCTGCCTTACTGAGACAAAATATTGTAACACTCCTGCTTGTTACCACGGCCGCATTACTTTTGAATCCGACTGTAATATCGCTGTAATTTATATAAATAAACAAATAAGAGCTTTGCCATTGAGTCCCATAATTTATTGTACGTATTCTAATTAGCTTTACACATCAGTAATCTCACCTCAAATATAACAAATAAGCAATACAAAATAATAATAAATATTGCAGGTATACTCGAAATTTCTGGTTCAATCAAATCGCGACGTATATAAATAAAAAGATTTGGTTTCACGCATGCAATTATAATAATTGAAAAACAGTGGGAACTTTTCCTTTATACGTCATGATTGGGTACATAATTGTTCAACTTACATTATATGACATAAGCAGTAGAGTTGGGCAGCTCGACTTGAAAAAACGAGCCCAAGCTTGAGCTCGAAGCTGGAAAGCTCTTTTTAAGCTCGTTTTAAGCTAAGTTTAGGCTTGTTTGAGCTCGTTTTGAATTTGAGCTAACTATAAGCTTGATACTCAAAGTTAATATGTAGGTCACGCAATAGAAAATGTGCATTGTTTTGCAAAGTATCACGCATCAATCATATGATTATAACAATATTTGCTATAAGTAGACTGAAATAAAATGAATACGAATCTTAATAGAAGCAAAAAATATATAACTGCGCTAAATGAATATTTTTATATAACTGATGGTTTATTCATCTGAATCGTTGACTAAAACCATTAGTTTAAGATACTTAGGGCAATTGAATAAACTATAATTTGTTCTGCCTAATCGACAACTTGCTTATAAACTAAACCAGATAAGCTTCCACCAATAATAAATAAATTTAAAAAAACTTTTTTTCTAAACATTCACAGTAATAACACAAAATACCTTGAAAGAGTTTCAAACAATTCTTAAAGCACGTTTTTGCCAAAGCTCGAGCTTTCAAAAAACGAGCCCAAGCCCAACTCTAATAAGCAGGTTATTTAAACTGGTTTTGCCTTTGCACTGACGTTTGTTGATTTCGCTAGGGTATTTTCGATGCAAACTAATTTGTTCGTTATAGTTGCGCAATAACAACACAATTAAATAACAATTTATGCTAAATACGCACTTTGCCCGAACTAGAGACAAGTCTCGGCCTGCAAAAGAGCATATTTGTACCAAATCCCAACTCAACAACAGAAGCTCATTTGATATAGAATAGAAGAACTTTCAGCATTTTCTTATTAGATGCCTAATAAGAAGTATTTGAGGATAACGAAGTGCAGCTGGAATAATTTATAAACATTTCAAATGTAAAAGAAAAGTCAAAATCTGCATAACGCGAGGAAACATTGAAGAAGTATTCGTTTAACCATTTGTATTTTAATAATAATTTTATTTTTATTTTCTGCTAACGCACTCATCACACAACAGTTGTACATTCATATATGGCATGGTTTTGACCATACGGTCCGGAATCTTCTGAAAAAAGAAGATCTTTCCTAACATTCACTTTCTGGGGGACACTGAACATATAGATAAATAAGCTGCAGGTTTCTCAAGCTTTTTGCAGCTACGGAGAGTCGAACCCAGAGTAAGAGAAGGTCTCGGATTCTGTGACCGCTGTTCTAACTACTTATGTTCACATGGAACCAAGAAAATGTGATTGCATTTCATTAAAAATCACATTCATTTTAATCAAACATCTCCTCTCTTCAGTATACTGCGCCCAAAACCAAGCTCTTGACTATATATTCGTTGGACAAAATCGCTTTTTAGAATTTCCACGCTAAAACAGATTTTCTTATTGGAAATCAGTTAACTAATTCAATTGAATGAATGTCCGCGTTAACTGCAAATCCTCTAGCCACTATAAGAATGTTTTGTAGAGAAATTTGTATATTAACCGTTGGCAAATTAATGTGCAAGTTTATTTGCTTATTGCAAAATACAACTGGTTCAATGTATTCTTTAAATAGGAGAATTGCGTTAGTTATAGTAACATAATTTATTAATAAATCGTTTAAAAAGAATATATGTGACCATAAAATACAACTTTATTCGTCAATAGCAATAACAAAACCATTATATGCAGGAGGGTCGTCTCCGAGAATTGCGGGAGGATCAGAAGAAGCCATGGCAAAAGTTCTACGTTCAGAAATATAGGTAACAACCTTAGAATACAGAAACTTAATAAATCTCCACATTAGCCTAACAAGGCATACTAGAAAGTAAACAATGTTTCCAGCATACAGAATATATGTAACTCCCCAAGAAAACAAGGAAAGTGCAAGATTAAAGGAGAGTGAGGGAAGATGAACAATTCGATGATTAGCAATCTTTGCATGCTCGGTGGTTATTTGGCCAGTTGCAAATAAAGTGATGCTTCCTACTTTCATCACACATCGTTCAACTTTGAAAGATAGATAGGGCACAAAGAGAGCATCGTTCCTATATTTTCCCCCGATATGAACAGGTAACTAAAATGAAACGATAGACAACAAAAACAATTATGCTTAGTTATACAAAGTTTTAGTTAGTGGTAAACAAAAATTTTCTCTCTAATATTTAATTTAGATGTTTTGAATTATGTATTTTTTCTTTCTTTCAAAATGGTAGTTGAACTATGGCCCGTTGGCTCCTTCAATCCTCCAGAAGGGCGACAAGTACAGCACATTTGGATACATATCTCATGTACATTAATTTTATGTTTTACTTGTGTTGCGTCTTCGAAATAAAGCTCTCTATTCTATTCTTCGCATCTCACCTGTTTCAAATAGATGGAAGCAACAATTCCCCCAGGTCGGCCAGTGTCAATAAATCGCTGAATTCCTGCTTGAAACTCATCAAGATTGACGACTTCCGAAATAACCTCGGGTATACTAGAACAAAAAAAAGTTACTTTCACAATCTCAACATTTTAGGCTCACATTTTACCATGTGCATTTCTTTCACAGCGCATCACTCGGTCTTCATAGAAGTGGCATTGGTCATTGTCAATTCCATCTGACAACCAAACACGCTGACCAATATTCACTTCCTAAAGTCATGCGAAACAAATATTATTTATGAATAGATATATGTATATATGTAGGATTAGGGTTAAATGAAAATTGTTTTAGAAATAAGACTTATGTAGAGCAGTTATGTTAGTAAATAATGTAATCTATATAGTTAAGCTAAGTTTATATCAAGATCAATAATTCAATAATTATATACAATTTATATATATAAGATAAATTTTTCTATAAAACGAAAGTAAATTCTGAGTATTACCTTGTTTTGTGGTGTATTCAATTCCGTAACGTTTTCTCTGACAAAGTGAGGACAGTTTGATACAAGGATACTATACCCATGAGGCAATATCCATTGAAACCCAATCACAACATCGCTCGATACCACCAAATGTGGCACTAGGAACATCAAAAAGATCATTACAATGGATTGAAACATATCCTAAATTAGAATAAAACTATCTGCAAATACAATATATGGAATGGCAAAAATTGCAATGTCGATAGAAAAACATGCGTATGTTACAAACATTACAAACAACTCGATTTATTCAATCAAATCACACACTAAACACATGATATCATACTGCATCAGTTCACTGTCCAGCAGAATCTTATTTCGACAACGATTCGAGCCATACTAAAGAAAAAAGATTTCATATGGTATATATATCATCAACTCACGAGCTGTCTACATTGTAAAGACATTCGCAAAAACTGTTGTCGACTGCTTTCTTCCTGCGTCTCCATAGGCATCATGAGCTCTGTCATGCGCCAAACAATAACCGTCAACTTCTAAATTAGTGTTCCTTCTATAGTTGCTACAGAAAGCAACCCAACCCTAGAGATCGAAAGACGCAAACACAGTCGCTACCACACCGGCAACATACTTCGATTTCAATCCAGCGCCGCACTTCTTGCGCTGGTTCCTAGATAGCATAAATAGCCCACAAACGACGACAACCAGATGCAGACAAATAAGAAAGTTCTGCATAATTCTCAAATAGGATATGACAGTAGTAATGAATAAATGGAGTACCATGAGTATATATCTGTTGCTAACGGAATCTTCAATTACAAGACTGATTGCTAAGGATTTTATTCCATAAATGCCCCAATTTAAGATCCAATCCAAGTAAAGAATTTGTACTGTATCTAGAAAATAGCTGTAGAAGCAGCAGTGTACAACCAAGGCAATACAAATCTGGCGACATATTCCAATACTGAATAGGAGGAATGACATAGCTTATCAGAAGTTCTATGAATTATACTTTCGTATGGTAGTGTAACGAAAATGGAAACTAAAGGATTATATTTAACTATATGTTACCGTAACATAATAAAAATACTAATAGTTAATATTAAAATAACATGAGTGTCTTATATAGGAAAACACTAAAAAATAACCTAACGACAAATTAACTAACGAAACAATTTAAACCATAAGTAATGTATAAATACAGCTATTCAAGAAAGGTACGCAGATGTATTCACCATACGCGGCCACTCTAGCATTATGCTTTAAGGTATATCATCTTTTAAAAATAAACCGACTAACATTTATTTAATTATATTCGACTATAAAATGAAGTCCTACAACAGAAATTTAAAAAGAACTATATAAATAGTTAAGTTATAATGGCTAATACCTTTAAGAACTATAAGAAAAAACAAAACTGAAGTTTTGCTTCGACTAACAAGCACCTTAGTAATCGGTTTTGGTAGTATTCTTTCTAGTTTTAAAGTAATCTCGAAGACTATAATGATTTAACACGGTTCCCACGACTGCGGTGAACGAATACACTGAATGAATTGCCTGAAAACACTAAATTATTTAATAAGAATGCGAATTAGTGCAATTGAATGGTTTCCAAACACAAATACCTAATTTTATTCGGTTTTTTACCTAAATATTACTCATAGAGCTTGGCTAGTACTACCAGACCTTTCAATTGCAGGCTTGGCCCGGACCGGCCCGGCTCGTTGAGAGGTCTAGCCACAAATTCCAGTCAATGATATTTTTAATTTTCACAAGATAAAAACTTACTGCATAAATATTCACTAAAGTATCATCGTCCCAGTCCTTCTGGATTAAGAGATTACCATAAATCCGACTAAAGAGGCGTTCTAACGGTTGCGCTGTTGCAATGATGGACTAAACGTTCATTATTACTTGTTGTGTGAGAACGGTAGAATTGGACAGCTCGGCCCGAAAAAACAAGGGCCAATTCTATATTTGAACATAAACTAGGCCCACAAAAGAGGTTTGGTCAAAGCATGTTTGTGCCCAGAGCGAGAAAGACCGCTTTGCCCAAAGCCTCTCGAGCCTCAACCCGTTTTATTGTGAAACAGGTCCAATTCAATTTAATTCAGTTTGAACCGTCTATTATTATAATTACACAATAAATTTACATATGCATACCTAATATAAAATTATTTTAACCATTTTCTCGTAAGACGCCTTGGTATTTGCGGATAAGGAAGTCGTTCTCCAATGTTTTTTAACTGTTAGGTAACTTATTAAAGGTAAAATAACTGTTGATATTATGAACACCCAGCAGGAGACATTTAGGAAATATTGTAGTTTAGTGATGAAAATGTTTACTGTTACAATCAAGCCAAGGTAGACCAGATCCGTTCAGAAATGATTTCGACCAAAAAATAACATAACCACGACGGTTGTATCTGTAGTTCAATGAATAGACCACCCACAAGTTGGGGCCGTTTTAGCCTAGTGGTTGGATCAGCGGTCTCTGAGTCCGTGTGGATTTGAGACTGGAGACTTGACTCCCCGCGGCTGCAGAAGGCTTGGAAAAACAGTAGTTTATTTATCCCTTGTTTAGTGCCCCCGAAAACTGAATGATAGAAAGGAGCCGCCTCTGCTTTGAAGATTCCGGATTGAATGGCCAAAGCCCCGCCTCTGCTTTGAAGATTCCGGATTGAATGGCCAAAGCCCTGCCTCGAAAAAATCTACTATTATTCTGATACGAGTGATACAGGAAATAAACACTTTTTAAAAACACGTGCCGGTTCAAGTCCTGCCTGAGTCAGATCAAATCTCACGGGACATAGGTGTATATGGTATTTGGTATTCCACATGTCAAATAAATAACAATATATGGAAAAGTCAAGTAAGGATTCAGCAAAATGTATAGAAAGGAAACAACTGTTTTCTAATGTTATGCTATAACATGTAATGTAAATATACTAAAGTTATTGAGGAACAATTTCGTTTCGCACCCTGGCTCTATGTGATTGTAAAGAAAGTCGGAGAATAAAAATATAACTTTTGTTAACTTTCTTTTTGAAACGTTTGTGTTTCATATAATACGCTACTTTACCTTAAATACTGACCCGGTTATGAGTTCTAGACCACACGCGTATGAAAATAACTAATGAAACTCAGTTAAGTATAAGCTAGCATAAAACACAATCAACTCAAATATCAGTTTACTGATTTTATTGTTTGAATATTTTCTTACAAAAAAATAATTTCTTATCGAGATGACTACCTATTTTAATTTGCCATCTACTTCCACTGGATTTGTCCCGGTAGGTTTTAGTTTTCTTTATTTATAACCTTATTAATATCATAATTACTGTTTTCATTCTTAATTTTATCATTGTCCTGGTTATTCTTAATACCGATTATTTAAAAAGTTAATTCAATACATTACACATAATATTCAATACAAATATAATTATAGTCTATCCCAAGACCTAGGTTTCCAGCGCGGTATGATGAGCGGTGCGCAGTTTTATATAAAATGAATATCAAATCAGTCGACGCGACCCTTTTTCTCCAAAAGTGCATTCATTTTTTTATAACACTGAGCCCCGCTTGTGGTACCCCGCTGGAAACCTAGGTCTTGATACAGACTATAATATAGCCGTATTTTACCTAGCTCATACTAAAACATCTTCTTTTAGTATTCCCGTGGATCGTTCGACTACCCAGAAGCTTCTGGATCCCAACGAACCGTCTTTTTAAATGACGATTGTGATCTCAATGAAATGATTGAACATCATTACCGTAGGTTTAACTGATTTTTTAAACATATAAACAAGATGAAACTTTTTATATTATAAAATCACATTACTATAGTCGGCGGCAAAGACTTATGCAAAAGTATACGGTAGAAACTGCAAATTTTACTAGAGCGCGGCAGAGCAATGGCGGGCGAAAACGCGTAATAATCAATGAGGCAATGTACAACACCACGTGAATATATCTATTTTGCGCGTTGTTCATTGAGCACTCAGACTTTTAACATGCATATCGTTTGTGAACCGACTATACTTTTTTTAGAATTAAATCGAATTCGACCAGAGAAGACTCAAGCCGTCAACAATTTTCTTAACTATCTGCAGAATTTCTTGGACAATGATGAAGAATTGAGCGGTTGTTTATTAGAGTTAAATTTCGATTAGACGCAACTTGAAAGCTCCTGCTCTGGGAAGAATATTAATATAAAGTGGGGGTAATGGCTCAGTGGTTAGAAGAATCGCCGCATAAGCTGGAGTTCGATGGTTCGAATCCCCCGAATAAAGAAATCTTGCAATTTTTTTTGTGATTCGCCGTCTCCACTCCCTGGGTGCTGTGCTATAAAGTCCCGCTTCCTATGATTCCCTCGTCGTATTTCATGAAACAAATAAAAAAAAATCTCTATATGACCACTCTAAAGTTTATTTCTTGTTTCACAGCAAAGTTATTTATATTTTCAGCTATTTGGTTCCCTGGCAAACGGCCTCGGAAGTAATGAAGGAGATGTTGATATGAGTCTCCGATGGTGTCATTCTGATTTGCTTGAAAAGGTAAGTTAATAGTTGTTAATAAACTTTACCCAACCATTTAAATATCAATACTAATAATAACAAAATTAATTACAGTAATAATTCTCTAATTAACAAGTTTTTGTAGTTGATTATCATCAAACGAATGTTTTTTCTGTATATATTTCTTCGAATACCTGTTTGATTTCCCGCCTTAGTATGCGGCTGTTACGAATTTAGACCAGCTTAATGAGTTTCAAACGGTATAAGGATGTTTTTTGAGAATCCTATAGTCCTATCCAAAAATAATAATGGAGCGTTAAAAAAGAATTACGTTGAAATTTTCTCTGAAAGTATTTAAAATCCGAAAACATACGCTAGATTTCCTGAAAACACGCATGTAACAATCCATTATTGCGCTTGAATCATACTTTATAAATACAACGCTTTCAAAAAAAAAAAATATATATATATATATAAAATTTAAATGAGGTTTTTTATAGTTACATAGTTATTTCAGTGGGAAAAAGTATCTGTTCTACAAATGGTCCTTCCCGTTCTCTATGAATCTGGCTGCTACGAAATTATCCCTGTCTTCAACGCCAAAGTTCCCATTATTAAGTTTCATTATTTGGATAATGAAACTGGAATACAGCTAGACTGCGAGTAAGTTCGTCATCCTAAAAATACAGAAAAGGAATTGCTTAACAAAATTTGACACCATTTCGAATGAACTCCAGATAAATATAGTCGAAAGTGCAAAAGCAATTTTGCAATCTGCTGATATCGCGCGCATAGAATGCCATCAGGCGCTGTGTTAAACATAACGAAATTCGCAGCATACGGCCTCATTACTTTTGAATTTGACTATACAAATCTTTACAATCTTTCTTTTTTAGAATAACTATACATAGTTTTTTCAGTATTTCAATTAATAATGAATTAGCTCTCCACAACACTGCATTGCTTCGACAATACGTTTCCTGGGAGCCCTATAGACTGCCAAGACTAGGATCTTACGTCAAGAAAGTAAGTTATTGAGTTAAAATAATACCTTTAATCATAAGGATAAACATTTTAAATACAATGATAATAGTCAAATGTTAATATATTTAAAAACTAGAATAACATTTTCTTTCCAGTGGGCTAAAAACCATAACATTGGTTCTGCTGCCACTGGAACAATCTCGTCATATGGGCACATGGTAATGCTAGTCCACTACCTACAAACATGTAGTCAACCATTGTTGCCCAGACTTCAAGAGGTAAGTTATTTGATATTGATATGGTCTATTTAAATGAAAATTATTAGATTCATAAAATCAATAAGGTATAGTCTATAACAAA
>JAQGAV010002110.1:0-17147 GCA_034691345.1 Phasmarhabditis papillosa
GAAAGAACTATTTGATAGTTTAATCTAAAATTATAATAATAGTTATGTTATATATCTATTGAATAAGAACTACACAAACCTGATATTTCTTCATGGGTAGCAATGGCTTCTGGATAATTTCGTGTTTTTGTGGAATATTTCCTGGCAGAAGATCGGGATAAATGTTTTCGAGATACCTAGACTTAGTTTGAGTTCGAAGTTTTTACTCCCATGCTATTTATCATATAGAGGTGAAAGACTTTACGAGCTAAACAATATGAATAATTTAAAACAAACAAAAATAGAATATACATTCTTATTGACTTACCATTTAAAGGGCTTACAATGTAAATCCTTTTTTAGCTTTAGCCGGTTGCTGATATCACCAATATTAGTAATAGCTCCTATAGAAGGTCGAGCTTCGTAGAAATATTTCTGAAGGTTCGAATTACAGTTCCTGTTTTACAAAAAATATGTTATTAAAGAGGTTTACATTTATAGTCGGCTGACAAACGATATGCAAGTTAAAGGCCTGATTACTCAATATAAAACGCGCAAAATAGTTATATTTGCTATACCCTTGGATAAGCCTTGGCCGGTGACTATAATGTAAACACTTTGCCAACGTAATGTCAACCCGTGTAGACTTTCCTAGTTTAGTGAATTTGATATTACTGTAAAATTAAAAAAAACAAATTTAGCTATCAAACTTTATTAAGTTTAATAAGTTTGATAGCTAAATTTGTTTTATATAATATTAATATCTCACAATGTAGTCATCCATCCATACTTTCGCAGCTCGTAAGGAGTTCTTGCCTAAGGAGTCACTCTGATTACCGTAAGGACGCTTCTTTCTAGAAAAAGAATGAAGGACTATACAAATATATTATTTGTATATTTCTTTTTATATGGATTATTATGTTACGTCTTTATTTAAATACTTAATATAATGTTTAATAACTACCTAAATATATGTCCAACACTACTGCACGGAATGATCTCAAGTTCTCCACCACATAGCCAAATCTGAATCATATATAGTTAGTTGTATCATTAACTTAGTTTAACCAAAAATAAAGAATTTATCCACATCCATGAAAATATTAAACAAATGCCTTACTCTAAACGAAATTTCTACATTCTCGGCTCCCCAAACCAATATGGAAGAAATAGTCTCTAAATATAGGAATATAAAACTAACACCTTTATTAGTAAAAGTTTAATTTATTCAAGTAAACAAAGAATCTATAGAGTCAGTATTTCTGATTAATAAAAAAGAAAGAAAAAAAAACATAGACGGACAGTCTAAATAGAGAAACATATTTACTGTAAAGGAGTCATTATGCTATATTTTAATTAGTTATTAATACTTCTATTTAATTTATAATAATATTGTAATTCAAATATTCTAATTACAAACCTGTCAACAGCAAATAGTCCTCCTGCCATAGTTGGTGATTTTATCGGTTTTATGAAGTTCTCAGGGTTTTCGAAATATGAACGGTGAGGGTAGTCCCACTTAAATTCTACTAATTATTAAATATGGATAATTTTTGTTCATCTTCTAAACTTGGACCGCTTCCTTATAAGTTTTAGTGCCACTATTAGTTTTCCAAAAAGGAAATTTTAGATTCTTTCTGAAGTTATTACTCTCCTTTCTTTTTGAAGATAACATTTAAATATAACAATGTTTATTCTAAATCACCTTAAAGATTAGGTCCCATGTTAATCCTCCAAAACAGACAGGCGCTTCTATATAATGCAATGACTCGAAGTCTATTATATCTATTATGGGACACACAACTCTAAATATAAATGATTATATATTTTAAAGGGACTTTGACACGGTATTTTCATCTTAATTTCAATCAACAGAGCTAATTTCAGGGATTATAAAAATATACAATAGTATATATTCAATTTTATTCGTATTGAAGATATTGCAACGCAAAGTGTTAAAATTTGCGTTAAATTATAACAATACGGCACGGCGCAATTGACGATTGTAGTGCACTGCGTTTAGAAATGATGACAAATCAACGTTTTTGGACATAACTTGCTTCAAAATAACTATTTTTTGCATTTGTAAAAGATAGAAATGTGCTACACAATGTGCTTCATCTAACGAAAACAAGAACATGAATTTTTTCATGACACCTCAAAAGATATGGATGAAAAATACTTTACTGTGGTAACTTTTTATTGAATGAAAATTTTCTCTAAACTTTTCCACATTCCATTCCGGCAAGTCTTTCTAAGCTATAATAAACTTAAAATGTAGCAAAAAGGTTAACTTTTGATGATTTTATCGGCAAAATACTAAATCATGTGATTAATGTAGCATATCAGTGTATAGCCCGCATATACCTAGTCCATTTAACTTCTAGTATATTAAGCAAAGCTTTTAACCACGGAGTAACCGCGCCTCTGAAAAGTCATTTTGGGCTTTTGCTCTTTTTTTATTCCTTTCCTTTTTTCCTTATTCCTGGGCTTTTGCTATTCCTTACGGAATCTTCTGGTAAAGACGGCTTCTTTCTAACAATCAGTCTTCGGATCTACGGCCTTCCAAAGCCCTCTGCAGCTACGGGGATCGAACCAACATATTATGTTTTATTTTAGGCAAAAAACTTTGACAACGTAATACAGAACCCATTGGAATCCTTTATCCGTACATTTATTCTTACTATTGGAGAGTTTACAGTGTTATACCGTAATTTGTCTATGTGTCCAGCAACCAAAATGATATGGGTCGGAAAAGTAAGTAGATTTAAAGCTTTTTTTTATTAAAATACATTTTATATAACTAAAATTTATTATAAAAGTATTTCCTAACGCAATATCGATATATTATATAGTTTTTATATCTATACCAGCCGCCTAAGGCGACTTTGTTGCCGTTCCAGAACGATCTATATAAAACATTCTAAAAACGTTATATAGTCTGTCTTCAAATCTACTGTCCGAGCAAGGCTGCGTAAACGCGGGTGCAAACATTTGCACTAAATTTGTCTGCATTATTTTCGAGCGAGAGATTTTAAGGCAAAAATTTCGGCACCCGCGCCTTACCGCAAACTGGCGCTCGGACAGTAGGTTTGAAGATGAACTATACTTGAGAAGTTGAAGAATCCCAAACAGAAATACAAACCCTATGTAATAAAATGTTTGTAAATGAATAACCGATGTATGAAATGTACAGTAAAATACATACAATTACAGTTATACTCCAATAAGATTTGAAATTACAATTTATAAATAATACTAAAAAGAATAATTTTCTTTTTACAGACACTATTTATTTTATTTGAATTAGGAGTCTCAATTCTTCAATTTAACATGCTTATTGCTATGTTAACAAGAACTTATGAAGCTATATTTAGAACTAAAAAAGAATATAAAAGACAGGTAAAATAGTAATATTAATAATCCTATTAATAATATTAATAATACTATTAATAATAATATTAATATTAATATTAATAATAATATTAATATTAATATTAATATTAATAATAATATTAATATTAATATTAATATTAATAATATATTTATTTCAGTGGGCTCAAGTAATATTAATGTTAGAAGTAAGTCTTTCTCCTAAGGATCGTCTAATGAATCTTCTTAAATATTCTCGACCAACTGGAACTAATAAAAGAGTTAGAAGTCTAGTTGTAAGCACTAAAAGTACAGATGTAAGTAAAAGAGTTTAATATTTATTAATTATTATTATTAAATAGCTCTTATAATATAAATGTAATCTACAGATCTTCAAGCAAGCGCGGTATCATGATAGGTCAGAGGTATTAAATATAACCGCGTCATTCTTATTTAATATTGTTGACAGTTATATTACTTTGCTAGAAGCTTAGGTTTTACTAAAGACTATACACTTCTTCTTCGAACAGTTAAACTTTAAACCGATTTTGCTAACTAAACAAGAAATTAGCAATATTTGACTATAAGCTCTAATTCTAACATTTGTAAACTAAGTGATGGTTCACTTAAAACAATTAAAAAGAAATGGAAGTTTGCTTCAGCTTCTGTTTAATTATTTTAAATACTCTCTTTTTAGGCGGACAAAACTGTCGAAGAATTAGACAGAAAAAGAAAACAAAAAGCACAAGCTCTAATAGATGAGAAGAAAGCATTATATAAAAGAAGACTAAAGGTAATACTATTATTATTAATTTATTAACTTAATAATCAATCGATTCCATTCTATGTTATAAACGTAACATAGTCTGTCTTACGATCTGCGCGCCGTGATATGTGCGCGGGTGCCAACAGTTTTTCTTCAAATAGTCTCTCGCTCAAAGATAGCCCAGACAAATTTATTGCAAAAATTATCGCACCAGCGTCCTCATTACACTTTTGCTCCAGCATCGAGCTCGCTTACCTTAGGTTTTAAGACAGACTGCTTCTGTTAGCTAAATAAGCGGTATTCATTGTTACTTAGCCTTTCTTCTAATTGAATGTCTCTATGTTGGAACTAAATATATTAGTTTAGAACAGACTTAGTGAACTTAAGAATCAAATATCATAAAAGTATTTATAGGAGAAGCAAAGTTTATTATTTGTCTTTTAGGATTACGAGCAAAAAGAAGGTATTCGCCCTGTTACTTCTTTTCCGAGAACTCCAAGGCCAATAACAACAATGAACAAATGAATGCTGATGTTAATGTTAATAAGATAATTGTGTTATAGTTATTGTATTATTTGTTTACAACATGTTAATAAATAAATATTTTATATGCTTCCAGCTAGAGTAATATAATGGATCATTACAGTGACGGTACTCATCATTGTTTTGACACGGAAAAAGGAAGTTTTTGTTAACATTCCGTGTGGAACATTCAGTATTAACCAGCGTCACTGATTGTTCTCTTTCAGGTCTCGGTAACGCTTTTTATTCACGTGGCCAGGTGTCGAAAACATTTGTTAATACGACCACTGGGTCTTCTAAACGCGGTTGCATACAATTTCATCTGTTTTAGACTAGGCGAATCCCGCCATATATAAATTAGTTATGTTTCATTTATTACCTAGTTATGTTATATAGGCTCCACTTGGGTTTTGTAATAATCTGTCATTTATTTTATACTATTTTTAACAAATAATATTACACTATTTTTATACTATTTTTAACAAATAATATTACAAATCTTCTGAATCTGCTCTGATAAGATTCAAGAATGAATGGCCCTGTAAGTGCCATTCTCTACAGTTATTGTGTCATTCGTGTCATTCGAGGCAATGTACTATTTTTTCGTGTACATTTGAACTTTGCCAATACTTAATTTCACTCGCAGTACTCAATAAAACATGTTCCATTTGTATTGTATTTATTAATTTTGTTAATATTAACAATAATAATAAAAAGAGTTGCATTTGGGTTACTGTAGAGGGGCAACGTAGTGAATATGTACAAGCTATCCGTGCAGGGAGATCAACGCAAAGGAAGACGAGAAATAATAAAAAATAAAAAAATTTAAAAATCATAAGAAATGACAAGAAAGATATAATCACAGTGTAATATACCTATGATATACGTTATCACAATTACTATTATTATAAAGAATGAAAGGGCCAAGTCTAATTAAATAATATAATTTGTTAAAAGATATATAATTATAAAACCTAAACAAAGAACGCGGTATGTAAGTAAATGAATCCTTCATTTATTTTACCACCGCAGTTCCCGTTCTTGGCCTAACAACTATCTGTATCGTGTATTCCGAGCTTCAATACACTAGAATACGCTTTTATGTCTTTTAACAAACTAAAACATAATAACTATTTTTATAATGCTATTTTGCTAACAATAATCCGTTTTAACCGTGCTCTATTGCAAAAATAAAGGTCTAAACGGGTTACTGTAGCTTTTCGCGGGGTTGCCCGAGGTTGTAGGCCCTGACATGAGAAATATAACAAGAAGGACTGCAGACAGAGATAAAATGTTGTGTCCCGTAAAGAACTAGAGGATTACTGTAGTAATAGCCACCAAATCCACACAATGTTACAAGAAATTTAAGATTTTGCAAAGTTTGACCAAAATAACTCGAAATAAAAATGAAAACTTTACATTTTTTGAAGATATAGCTTATTTTTACTAAAAGTTAATTTGGCGACTATTTGGCGACTATTTGGCGACCTTACTGCGAGCCGGAACTTGGCGGTTTAATGCCGGCATCTGCCATCATAACCTCATACTGTTTCTGTATCTGTCTATAAGTTTCTACAAAACGGATAAAGTCCGGATGCTGAGGTGATATTTCTGGAGCATGATTGCATGTTGAACATGGAGCAACATTGTTATTAGAAGGAGTTCTCACAGTCATCTGAACAGGCATCATTGTTACTTGTGGTATCATTGTTGTAGTAGGAGTAGCTTGTGGAGACTGGCGGAAGAAACGTGGAACTGTCTGAGCAACCTAAAATTAGATGATCATCATTGTTTGGTTACTGTATACATAAAGATAGGTATTTTACTTGTAGCTAGAGTAATAACGGTGTGGTCTTGCACCGAAGTTCGTTTGTCTTAAATTTTGTTAATAAATACTTTTTACTATTTTTGATCCTTTTATTAAAATATTCTAGCTTCTTTAAGATTATTTTGTCGCACCTGTGGTGGTAGTGTCGAAGGTCCAATCGTCTGTCTCCTTGACATTCCCGACTGCATATTAGCTGCGGCTGCCTGGTTTGCTTGAGCTTGCGCCTGCGCTTGCGCTGCGGCAATTGCGGCCTGAACCTGCGCGGCGGTAGGGCCGGCTTGCTGTGCTTGAGCAGCTTGTGCTTGTGCTTGGGCTTGGGCCTGAGCTTGTTGGGACATCTGGAAAATACACAATGTATTATGTTTCTAGTAAGCATGTTCTACTGTAAGAACTATGACTTGTATTGAGAGATAGGATTGCAGGGCTGTGTTCTCGAAAGAGGCGATGTTCGATTAAAATGAATGTACTTTTGAAGAAAAGGTTCCCTTTTCGCAGATGTGCCTATCATTTTTATCACCCCGCTGCTACCGAGGATGCTTCGCGTTGTAATCGAAAACTTCTTTTATGATTTATACTATTTATATATATATATTAAAGCAAAAACAGAATTTCTAACAAAGTTTATTTATTTTAGTTTTATCCTGTGTTTAACAAGCGTCATTTACCTCTTGCAATTGTCTTAATTGATGTTCTGTGAATTGAGTTAATTGTTGTGGAGCAACAAAAGCACGTTGTTGCATACCGGATACCTAAACTAACAAATAATAACTTTGTTACGGTTTTTACCCTACCTGGCCATGGACCTGCTGAAGCTGCTGAGCATGGGCCTGCGCCTGTGCTTGAGCTTGCGCCTGTGCCTGAGCCTGCGCTTGCGAGTGAGCTTGCGCCTGAGCCTGCGCCTGCGCTTGTGCTTGTTGATGCATTGCTGCTTGTTGAAGTAGCTTAATATGAGCTTCTCTTTGCTTTTCATTATTAGAAGCTACTGCTTGCATAAATGCAGCTTGTGTAGTTGCCGGATTCATAGGCAACTGTATTAGTTGATTAGCTATTTGGCCATTGATTCCATTTGTATTCATAGGTTGACCGAGTGAACGGGCCGCCATACCTGCAAGAGAAGGTTAGGAAGATGTACAAAGGTTAAGGAAACGCTATTTCGCCAAATTAAAAAGCAATAAACTTTTTGTTTAGAAGATTTTCTTTTGTTTTTAAATAGTTTGTTTATATATTTTACGAAACACGCGATTACAGATATTTGAAGGGAAGAAGTGATACGAGGGAACCATAGGAAGTGGGACTTCATTGCACAGAAACCAGGGTGTGGGGGCGGCGAATCAGAACAAATTTACAAGAATTCCTTTTTCGGGGGGATTCGAACCATCGGCCTTTAGCTTGTGGGGCGAAGCGCCTAACCACTGGGCCCCCACGCCCTACGCCACGTGTTATTACTGCAGATTATGACCTGTCTTCTTTACTTCCATTTAGGATTTGTAATCATATCTAAACATTGTAAGCAAAATACGGGCCTTTTACTATTGCGCTTGCTTCTTTAGAAACTGTGAACAGTGTTGAGAATGGGTTGGCTTGTGCTCTTCTTTGTTCGGGCAGTCTTTTAACATAGAGGCTAGTTAATCCTATTTCTGACGAGGAAGAGCAAAATGTTCGTTAACTTAAAAAGGCTAATGCCCAGACATCCAACTCTAACGTTCATATATCTCGACCACACAAGCCCATACCACAGGATAAACCGCCTTTCTTGGTTTCATTTTGGTCCCACCCCGATCTTTTCCGACCTTTAACCCTTCACCTACCTAACAATTGTTGCTGCATAAGCTGTTGTTGCTGTGGAGTAAGCATTCCTGCTGGATAGTTGGGTACTTGTCTTTTAATTTGCTGCTCCTAAAACAAAGAAATAACAATATTACTGTATTTAAGACTATTTTATAGCTAAAACAAATGTTTCTCACTCAAATACCAAAAATACAAAACTAAAAAGAAATTCAGCCGCTGTTTTTGTTGCTGCGCCGGGGCTGAACAGACTTTTTTCTGCTTTTTGAGGGTATAATTTAAGAGAAAAACGGGAAA
Organism: Phasmarhabditis papillosa; assembly: GCA_034691345.1. Taxonomy (NCBI): domain Eukaryota; kingdom Metazoa; phylum Nematoda; class Chromadorea; order Rhabditida; family Rhabditidae; genus Pellioditis; species Pellioditis papillosa. Next base: position 8,550 of record JAQGAV010002110.1, read on the forward strand.
ATCTATTCGAAAACAAACTACTCATTGTAATGGAAAACAGTGTGGTTTTAGGTATTCAGTGAGAATTCTGCGGATTTTCTGAAAGTCGTGAGAAATAGTTATTTTGTAAGAGAAAAGGGGTATTTATAAATGCAATTAGCTCTTTTGGGGGTTTGTTCTCTTTTGAGCTGATTTGTTTTAAAGGTCGGTTGGTACCCTGCATTTACAATTGATAAGGCCAGCTGGAAGAAAGTTAGAATAGAGTCCGGGTCGACGGAGCACCCTCTAATACTCAAAATGGTCTATAGTTGCGATTGCAAAAGATGACGGAGCCGCACTGAGACAATTTCTCATTTGTTCAGCCTCGCTCTTTCTTTTTTTACCAAGAAATGATATTTATAATAAGTATTAGATACTGTAAAGACTATTCTTTATAACTAATCGTAATGGAGTTTTCTTATGTTGATAAGTAAGTGAAATAGTCTACAAACCTTTGTTTTGTAAAACATCTTTCGAATACAAAGATAAAACTTTCATTAGCAAAATAAATATGGTTTCATACTTGAAGGTTTTGCCATTTGATTAGGGCCGTGTCGGTTGTTTATTTTTATAAAAACATAGGGTATTTTGCAAGATGAAAACGGATAATTTGTAAATTTTACACGGTATCTTTACTCACTAAATCGCCTATAACAATAGCTTTATTCGTTTTTTAATAAATAAATAATTGTAATGTTTTATTCATTTCTTTTGCTCGCCGGAATCGCCTCGAATTTGCTTGAATTATCAGCAGAAAATACATTAGATAAGGCACATTTTTGCACGTCAGAACTTCCTTTAAAAGAAGAGATTTTGAAATTAAAGCAGTATTATTAAATATAAATAGTATTTAAAGTATTTAAATATTAAATATAAATAATTGTTTTTAGTTCAAGTTAAATTCCGTTTTGTACCTACTCGCGGGAAACAAATAATATCTAAATATATAAATGTATAATAAATTGTATGTAAAGAGTAAATTTGAATTGCTAACTCGCTAGATTGACAATTTGTTTTGGAGCGCGCTCTGTGCACCTACCGCGGAGAAAATAACATTAGAGCGCGAGAATAGCAACGGACTTTTGAAGGTTAATTAGAGTACAGAGCAAAGTACTTGTAGTTAACGAGTTTCTATATATATAATATAATCTTATTTATCCGAATTAATATTTATAAAGTTTATATTATAAGAAACTAGGCAAACGAATAATAATATTACGAAATTATTTAAGTAAAATGTTCGACTAAAAGGTAATATGCACATCTATAGAAAGAAAGAATACTTCAACGAATAAGAAAAGTTAACAAAAACTTCTTATTCGTAAAATAAAATATTTTACATGGTTTTTATAACAAAAAAGAAACTTTTATAGGTATTTCTTCAATTTGAATCGTGTTTGAACCCATTTCCTCAAAAATAATCAGTTTTCTAACGTTCAAAAAGGTTTTAATAGTTTATAAGTAATTAAGTTAACAAATTATAGTAATAAATAAGAGTAATAGTTAAAATACCGTACCTCCATAGCCGTTAATAACTTTATAATAGTGTTTAAATAGTGTTGGTTATAGAGAAGAGTTTAGTGTTTTGTATACTTTTAGATATGAGGGTTGAATGGTTTGGTGTATAGATAAGGCGTTATCAAATAAAATTAAAACATTAACAACAGATATAAATGAGTATGTATTATCTATATGATAAGATATTATCATTTAACAATATAAAACGATTATTAATAGAGGAAAAAAGAGAAAAATGTAGCGAGTTTATATGATTAATAGTATTCTACAGTAAGAAGCGTAACTTAAAAGGGTCGGTCTACAAATCCATAAGGATCAAAGGCTGTGGGTTTGATATAGTCAGCTCCAAGAGTGATTATATAGTGTTGCCTGCGTATTTTTGGAGAATATTGCGCAAATTCTCGTTTTTTGAAGAGTTTCTATTTTCAGCAAGATTCTTTTAAGACACTCCATTATTACTCTTGGGACTGACTATACCTCCCCTATTCTAATCCTTGTTTGGACCCCGTAGGATATATTACTAACTAACAACGCTTTGGTTCTACTGATGCAAGTAAAGAGGAACTTTTGTGATATGAAAGAAAGACATATATTTAATGGTGATGCGATCCAAAAAAAAAACAAATTATGTAACCTGCAGTGTAATAGAAATATTTATATCAGAATAGATACTAATAAAATATCTTGTAAGAACGTTCTAAAAAAGTTATTATAAGTTCAGTTTACAAACTTCCTGTTATATTTCTTCATTAACCTAAATGATTAGACAAACTCTTATAAGCTTTCGTTTCCGCTAAAAACCACTAGATTACCATTCTATAATAAAATGACAGCGCAATTTCATCCACTGCTAAATACCAAAAAATAATGTTTGTCATATTTCGAGCAATTGCGGTGCTATATTTAGTTGCGCTGAAATACCAAGAACCGTTATTTTAAAAACAAAAATATGAATAATATTACAACAAAACATATATTTTACACAGTTAATTTATTAAATATATAAATTTATATAAAAATTAATATTAGCTAATATGACTGTACATTTCTATATAAATGAGTAATAAACTAACTTTATGTTAGAGAAGTGTATTAATAAAGAGAGAACGCAGACATTGTACCGGAAAATGAAGGTAAAAAGAATGATAAGGAGTAAACAGAAGAAAGATTACTCATTATTTAGTCCGTTTAAAAACCTAGACTTTATTGTGCCGGTATCATACGATGCGCGGTGTTGCTAAATTTGCCTTCAAACTCGCTGGAAAATGACTTCCCTCTCTTCAGACGATAGAACTTTTGAAGGTAAATTTTACACTACCGCGCATCGTATGAAGTCGGCGCAATGTAATCTAGATTTAGAAATATACTATATAAACTATATATATTAGATCTAGTTAACATAATTAAACTAAAAGATCGCCCATTTTAGTTATGTTAGGTCGGCCATGGCCACGTAGCCAAGCCAAATCACAGTTTTAATGCAATTAGCAGCTGAATGATTAGACAGTTTTATATATAAAGAAAATAGTATAAAGAAGTATAAAGAAAATGGTTAAAGAAGTTAATTCTTTTTTAAAGTTTCTAATAATAATTGTTACATTCTATTTATTATTATAAACAGAATCTTCAATTAAACATTACTATTTTATATATACCCTTTAGCTTCAAAATATCTTTTCCGTTTTCCTAGAAATCAAAATCTATAATCACAGGCTTTTCATATGCAAATTCCTGCTCAAACTTTCACATATTAATTTTGAGTTTTGAATTTTCCATTTCCCGCCAGTGGGAAATTCTGTAAACTTTTCAGCTGTCAATAAGATTAAAACCAGCTGACTTTAGAATGAAAAACAGAAAAAATACGGAAATTGTACGGAAAAGGAAAATGTTTATGATAAAAGATAGTTATATATGTTTATATAGTATCTAGGAGTAGGTTACATCCTTAAGAGAGAGGGATGTTAGATTTAAATGAATGCATTTTTGTAGAAAAAGCTTCTAATACACGGATTACTACTAATGTTTATATAAAACCGCTGTTCCTAAAAGATACTCCATTCGATACCTCCCTGACAGAACATTAGGGCTTTAGAGAGTATTGTACACGTTTAATGGGATCATCCAAAAGTTCTGTTCGACTATCTATAGTCTGTTTCGAGGTTATGGTTATAGTGCGGTATTATTAGGAGAAGCAAGGTTAAATAAATAAGCAAGAACAATTAATTGTCAGTTTCTTATTCAAAAGTATTTTCATTTATGTGAGATACCTCATTCCCTTATAACGTTTTATTAGCAACTTTAGCTCTTACAACAAGCTTATCTCTAATATCTTTTGTGTAGCACAAGTGTTGAATAACAGACCGGCGCATAAAAAATAAGTTTTTAAACATATTATTTTAATAATAATTTTAATATAAATACTATTAATATAAATACTTTTTACCTACCTGTGGAATATGGTAAGTTGCCTGTGGCAATGGTCTTTTCAGTGATTCTTTCTCCATTACAGAAGGCGGATAGATTGGCGTCTGTGCATTGTACATTTTAACTTGAAAATCTTCTTTTTCACTGAAAATAAACTAATATTAGTATTATAATTATATTATTACAAATATAAATAACATTTTGTTTTATTAATACTAGAAATTGTAAAGTGTGATTCTAATGAGTTTCAGAAGGGATAATATAATGAATCTCATAGGTAATATGGTGGGTTTGTTGTTAAAAACGAATATGTATCTTCTATAGTTAGGAACAAAAAAGAAAAATAGAAGATAATAGTCATTATGTACTGTAATATCGTAAATTCTTTTTAGTCAAATAAATGCATTATGTTAATTTTAATCTCGGTAGAAAGGTAATTGTAAAGTTACCAAAAGCTAGAAGTCTTTCTCGATACTATTTAAAATATCCAAAAACCCTAAATACCTATATATCCCGTCTAGATAGAGAAAAAACAGTTACCATTGATGAATACGGTAGTTTTGTGCTTAAATTTTCTGTACAAACGTGATTTCTCCTTTATTCCTCGTGGTTCCTTCCTAAGGTGGCTAAATTCCCATGAACCCGAGTGACCGAAGCTCGAAAATGAGCAAATTTAGCAGAATTAATGAAATTCAAGTGAAAAAACATGATTTTGCAAAAGATTAAAACGAAATCAAAGGTTAAAAATAGTATAAAACAAGTTTATTAACTAAAATATATCTATGTATATTTTGTATTAAAAGTTATGTTTCTTGCGAAGTATCGTTATTTAATAATAAAAGGAAGGTCGCAGAATTAGAAGCGATTCTTTAAAAACACATTCATTTATACATAACACCTAATCTCTCTAGAAACCGCGCTATTTATAAAAACTATCTCTTTTTATTCTTAAAAAAAGTGTATTTTTAATTAAGAAAAACATTTTAAGAAAGATATTTAAGCTGTTTTTATGACTAATTGTAAACTGTGTTTTGCTTTAGAAAACATGCTCGATGAATTAGACAAAACATTACAAAATTAAAAGAAATAAAAAAACTATTATTCATTATTAAAATAGTTATGAAATTATAAAAGAATGTGGAAACTCTTTATAAATTACTGGAAGAACCGACCGAATTCACGATGATTCACAAACAATTCGGGGCTTTTATTTATTTAATATTTTATATTAAAAGAAGTCTGTTCTTTTGTAAAGAATCACGGGTTTACTACGCAAAAAGATGAATTCCTTATGAAAGAAGTAATAAATAAGAATATACAAAGTTTACTTAGAAGAAATGAATCTACATATTATAGTCTATTTCATAAGAACAATATAGTTGACAGTACGCAGGTTCCGAACTAATAGATTTTTATCCATTAAATGATTACATTTACAAATTGTTTACGATGATTTTGGCAAATATTAAAATTTACCACAATTTCCTCTGTCAAATCATATAGAATTAGCAAATTGCCGTATAATTTAAAGGCAAAAAGGGATAATTTAAATAAAACTGTAATTTAGAGAAAATGTTGTGCAGCAGCGATGGATATTCTTGTGATCTAGAAGTTACCGAGGGATACTGTAACATAAAATAGACCTTTAATAGAAACAACTGATTCAGAAGAAACAAGATCTATGTAGTTGAAATTAGAACCGAAAAAGGAAACGCGGTATGTAGGCCTATAGGGGCGTTATTATCAATAATATTTACAAGAAGGTTGCCGGTTGTATTAGTTATTAACGGTAACCGCTTATCAGATTCAGAAGTAATAGGGTTTAGACTGGAGTATCTACCATTTTATAGGGGGGCCGTAATTCATCCTGGATTCATATAAAAACTTTAAGAATTTCAAAGTAAACAAACTTTTCTCCCAAAACGAATAAGAACTAAAATTGCTCTTTTTTGACTTTCTCCAGCGATCTGTAAAATTCCTTAAAAAGGCTAATTTTCAATGTAAACTCTAAATTTTCCGCTGATTTAAAGTTGCGTGCTGGTTCTCAATAAGCATTTATTTCTACATAAAAAAGTGTTCTGCACGAACGGATTTCTACAAACAATTTTCATTAAAATCATTCATTTAACAAGTTTTATTTTTATTTAATTAAGGAATTATGGAACTTTCGAAGCGGAAAATCGAGAAATTTACTGCCTTCGTGCTTTCAAAATGGTAAATGTGCTCTATTTTTGTTTACTGCTCCAGTGATAATCAAGGTCCCAAGGGGAAAAGTACAGTAAGATTAGGACTACCCAAGAGACCAAACGGGTGGAAATAACAAAATTAACAAGGAATACTTGGACGATTACTCATCATGCTAAATATAGAGAAAGGCAGCACGGATTTGCAGCTAAAAAGTTTAGAGGGAAAACTGAAGGCTTAAAGATTAAGTTTTTGTTAATAATATATTTTAGTTAAAATAAGTAAAATTACAATATAGAAAAAGATTTAAATAACTTATTAGTGTAATAAGTTATATTGCATGTTTAGTACACCTATTTCCAAAAGGAGCCGTCTCTACTCAGAAGATTCCGAAATGAATGGCCAAAACCCTGCACCGAAGAAATCTACAGTTATTGTATAAGCAATGCACTTGAACCTTAAACTAAGTCATATTACAAGTTCTATTAGCAAAAACTATCCTATATTTATCACCATAAATGTTTTTCCTCATTTTATTTTTGTCTTTCCATCTGTATTTTCATTACTGTAACTGTGATTGTCTCACCACTTCTTTTCTAATAATATTTACAGTTAAAAACTTACAATTCACCTGCCTTTTTTCTGAATTTTTGCTTACAACGACAGATTTTCCGAATTTTCCCAGGAATTTTGTTTGTCATGAGCGGAGCAGTGGAAAATATGAAGAAGATGGTGGGCGGTAAAGAAGATGGTAGCGGGAGAAAATTAGAAAATAATCTATGATATTCGGTCAGTAACGAGAAAATACAGGGCGATGAGTTAGTCTAGAGGTTTGAGTTGTGGTCTATACTGCATCCGCGAGTATCTGATCCTGTGGATTCGACACCCCGTAGCTGCAAATGACTTTGATAACAAGCAGCTTACTTATCATTTGGGAAACTCTAATAGAATGAGAAGAAGATGAATGTAAGAAAGGAACCGTCTCTGCTGACTCAGCAATGCTTAGAAGATTCCGGAACGAACAGCCGGAAAAGCTGTATAGAAAGATATAAAATAGCTTCTATGGAATTAGAATAAAAATATGATGCTATCCTCAAAAGTGATATATGTGTTATTTTAAAGACTATATTTTTATATAATATAGCTATTCTTCTATATTTAGAAAGTCTGAGCAAAATCACTTTGTTCTTAATTTATATATATCACAAAAACAAAACAAAACATTCTGTGTATTTTACAAAGTCTATGATAACTTTTCGTTAATTCTATATCCTCTAAAAATGGCTAAGTCTCCTGGGGACAGCGTTGTTATATATAATTGAATGGCAATTCGGTGCATCTGGAGGATGTTGCATTGCAGAGTCGGTTGCCGGCCCGATCTGAAATTTTGGAGGTCAGGCCGGGCCGGGCCGGCCGGATAACCAGCTCGGCTACATTGGGTTGAGAAACTATCTTTTGTACGGAATATAGAAAGTGGAAATATATTTATTAAGCTTTTTCCACTGATAATTAACACTTTGGTTTGAAAAAAAACCGAATGAATTTCGATGAATTTTTGACAAATTTAAGTTATTTTAAATAACAAAATACTGTTTTGTAATTCCCAAAAACTCACAATTGTTGCTGTTGTTGTATGTTAATGACGTGTGAAACCATCAGCTGGACCACCTATAAATAAAAATATTATTAATAATAATAATAATAAAGTAAAATAGAAATTAATAAAGGATTAAGATGAGACAAAATAATAAAGATTAGAACTTTATTAATTGACCAATTATCTAGAATTCAATAACAAAATGTACTGGAATGATGGTAAAAACAAAGATATCGATAAAGAATACAGAAATGTGGGGTTTTATTTAATAATAATATGATATAACAATTATTATTATATTTAAATAAAACAAAGGAAAACTTATATATTTCCCAGTTCCAACCTCTACTACAACACATAGTAAAACAAAGAACATTTAAATTTTATGGTTTTCGGTTGGAAGAAAAGGTTTTAGAAACTTCGATTAACCATTAAGGCTTGTTGAAATAAGGTCGATGTAGTCAAAGACTGTAATATACATAAGATTTCTTTAATATATAACATAATATATTGAACTTATACTTACTAAGAAGTTAAAATAAACTCTGTCATTACCAAAATATGATTAGAGGTCATCAGAGTCTTCTCTATTACTATATTTTACTTTAGAATAAATATTTACAGGTTTTAATTCCTCCATAAATAAACAATAGTTCTTTTTTAGGAAACTCTTTTATTATCTTTTATATCATTCTTAATATTGAAACTAACTATATAAACATCATTAATGATTACTTCCTAACCTCCTTTTCCGCCACCAAAATTCACCGAATAAACCGGCTTTGTAAATATTTAAAGAGCATTTCTGTGTGTAAAACGATTGATAAACGTTGTGTATACAGCGGACACTGCTGGTT
>JAQGAV010002111.1:0-17141 GCA_034691345.1 Phasmarhabditis papillosa
CATTATAAACACTAACTAAGCATGTCATAATATTTTACTTCTAGATTTGTTTGTTTCATATTCGCATCCAATGTTTTTAAAGGAGGTTAGCAATGTCCAGCAATGGCCTCATTCCTCCCCGAAAGTACAAGTACAAAGTTTAAATCAATTGTAATACACTGGGATCTTACTTTTCATTCAATTGTACTTTCGGAAAAATAAAAATATTATTATATTATTCTACGCTTGTGGTTAGTTCCACTTTGATTTAGATCAAGCATGTCAAAACACCTATTATTCTTGTTTTTCTTTACGGAAACCTACATTTCTTAAGATTTCTACAATAATTGTATGCGCATCCTTTAGAGTCAGAGTATATCTATTTAATACAATATCCCCATTCTCGCCACGAATATTATAATATATAGAAAGTTCGCCGTAATGTGTAATACTGAAATAACCACATTTAAATTGAGTTTTCGAATGTATTAGAAAAAATTCAGGTAACTTGCATACCGTAGACTGTCCATCTGATATTGACTGACAGGAAGTGGCCTCTCAGGAATACTGCAAATCTGAAGAAAAAGAAATTAAAATAAGTCGAAAAAAGAAGGTTTTCTAGGTGTTGCGCCTTCCGATAAAAAACTCTATTTCGCCTTCCGTTTTTTTTTCAAATTTGTCTTCCGTCCATGCCTCAGCCAAGGCTCCGCATGTAAATGCAAACATGCGATTTTTCACAACAAAAAAAGCGATAACAATTTAATACATATTTTACATTAAATTAGGACGCCTATACATATTTTGCCCTACCCTCGCACGCCCAGAGGGGGGGTATCCGTCCAGCTCGGCCTAGTTTTCGACATTCCGGCCCGGCCTGGGCTCCAAAATATCAGGCCGGGCAGGGACGGATAACCACCACTGTGGGAACAAATAAGAGAGGAGAGGTGCGCGGGCCTTGCAGAGCGGGCGGGGCTGCCGGTAACTACCTATACTCACATCGGACACCCATACTCGCCATGGACGCCTTAGCTAGAATAGAACCCAAAATAGCACGGATTTGCACATTTTTGTTTTTTTGTAAAATTACCTAATTTTTTTTGAAAAGCACTTTACAAAAACTCGGCCGCGGCCGGATGGTCTGCGTTTTGCGGAGCCCTTTTGGTAGTCACTAACCTTATCAAACTTTACAAAGGATTCCTGTGCCACCATTCCAAATCGATGATTGGGAACAGGTAACATCCCAAATTGGTCTGTCTCAGTCCTAGAATAAATAAAATATAATACATAAGACGTGTTAGGAAAAGGGAAATTGCTCGAACTTTGGAAAAGTACACTATTATTAAAGTTTGATGGCTAGAGCTATTCGCCAACGTAGGTAACAAAAATAAACAAATTATATCTGTTAATAATTAATCCAATCGATTGAGAAACAAACAAAAAACTTGCGTGTTCAGATTGATGGAGAATGTAGCGCAGTCGTCCATTCCAATTCCACAAAAATCAAGAATTTTCTGGCCATTAGTGCTCGTCAGAGAGGTACCGTCCTCCTGACTAGGGTACTTTCTTTCATAATCAATAGCATCTTGCATCTGATCGAAAGAAAGAAAACCAAATATAGTAGAGCTATGATTGATCTTCTAAAAACCACCTTATTATAATCAACGTTAAGCCTGTTTCTACTACAGAATGTTGAGTTTAATTAGTTTTGAATAGAAAAAAGCAAACAAACCTCAAGGAAAGCAGATATTCCTTTAATTGTGAACTTAGTTAAAAAATAAAAAATTTGAAATTCAGTGTTGTATCCTTCAAGGAATTCATCATTTACATCCACAACCAGGTCAGTATCCTCCATGGGAAGTATATGGATTTCAGATATCAACGATAGTGTCTGAATAAATATTTTTGTAACATTTTAATCGCTAAAGACTATTAATAATAAAATAATTAACTGACATCTTACGATATGCATTTTTCCAAAATTTGCGAAACATTTCTATTCAACTGGTTGGATACATTAATTATTATCTTTGTATACGTCTTAAAGTGCAATTGATAAAGTAAAAACAATATACAGAATATGATTCAAAAAAGTAGAATTTGTATGTAATGAAAGGGGTTCTTAAATTACCCCGTTACGTTAACTACTTACCTTATTCGAAACAAGTTCAGAAGGAAGTTTAACACTTTCGAATTTAAGAATATGTCCATGTCGATGAAGGAACTTCAAGAATAATGGTAAAGACACCGGAATTGAACAACATCCTAGATATATATCCCTAAATACTAACTGTACTATCTTTTTTAACACTTATATGTAATTATTATAATCTGCAACACATTATATTTGCTATTCAATGAGTGTTTAATATACACCCTTTTCAAATATAGTAGACATACTTACTTAAATTTGATATTTAACATCAATTCTATCAGCTTTTCATTGAACATGAAGTAATTCCACTTAAAGTTTTTATATGTCTGACCGTGCCATAGAAATTCCACGATCGAATAACACTGAAACAATTTCCAATTTGTTATTTTATGTTAACAACTAAAAGTATTTGTAGTGACAATGCTGTAAAAAGACAACAATAAAGTTTAACTAAAGGGCAATCGACTTATATTAATGTGAAAGCTAGAAAGTATATGTCTTCTCTCAACTAAAAGACTAACGGTCGATAAAAATAATGATATTTTCTCCATTACATTTTCATTGTCCGTGTCAATTTGAATCTTGCGCTTCGTATCGTTATTATAACAAGCTTGTTCAATGGATAGCTTATTCTTCTCAAAGCCACAAATTCTGAAGAATATATATTAAGTAAATTATTTTCACACTTTTAAATTATATTATTTTGTTTATTATATAAAAACTTACGTCACTTTCTCATAGGCCATCATTCTGTGACTCTTGAATAATCCATTAGTCCTAGGACTAGTAAGACTAAACTGATGAAGTCGATCCTTGTCGAAGAACAAACAAATATCGGTTAGAACAGCAGTTGGGATAAAAGAACCAAGTGGACGAAATATTGTGTTCTAAATTAATAGATTAATAAATATGTACTTTACTATAGTTCTTGAATGTTAGACTGAAGAAAGAACAAATTTGAACTATCTGTTAAAGCATAAACCTAATATTTAGATTAGAGTAGTACAATATAAAGAAATACCAACAAATATATTTAATAAACAAATAAATACTGCAGGCTCCTTCCGTAAACCACTTCCGTAAACGCTTGTTGTTTGTTACAAGTAAATATGGTCAAATAGTTAAATACTTGGTAACCGAAAGGTTAATTTAGTGTGTAGGTTAAGCGTCCATTGGCACAGGGTCTGTGCTGAGAGCAAATGTATATTTCGTATAGGATCACGCCCCCCAAATTAAAATAAGTCTAACCATAAGCCCAAGAAGAGGTCAAAAAATACGTAAATGAGCCGGGCCTATATATCATGTAAGCCTGTTTTTTTTTCTGATGCTACATTCTACAAAAGAATGAAAAGAGACTAAGTTTTCTTATAAGCATCTGTATTTTTCCCGGAGATTCTTGGGAGAAGGCAGATTAACCTAACAATCATGCGGCAACGGTGGTTCAGCATGGCAGAATGCTCGTCTTGATGGTTCAGAGGCGTTGGCCTACTCACCAACCTTAATTGCCAAAATTATTAACAAAACATATAACAATAATAATAATAATAATAATAATATTCATTCAATACTCAAGAATATATCTATCTGATTGTTGATGCTTTCTTTCCAAATTCTTGGTTCACTTCTTTCCGTTTGCATACAAACTTCTCCTATGTGTTCCTTGAATTGATCCCTCCATCTTCTTTTTGGTTTTCCCATTGGCCTTGTTAATTGCATGGGTCTCCATTCGACTAGACACATAACATTTACAACACTTGTAAGCAATCTTTATTCTGGAAAAAGTGTTTCTTAATATTTTAAAGAAATTGAATAATAAGAAGAATGTGTGGTTACTTGACCGGTCTAGTAAATGCTTACCGAAATTTTCTATTGGATTATATAATGAACATTACATAGCTATTTCATAATCATTATCCTTTAACCTATTGAACTGCATACTTTGAATAGCGGGTTTATTACAGTTATTGAAACGAAGCAACTGCTATAGCTGAGCTCACTAGAAGAATGGAAGAAATAGTTCCCAGCCAGCAGACCCATTCGCAGCCGCCGTTCCAAGAAGACTATGTCAATCCCAAAAATGATAGAATCACAAAGAATCCCAGTCTCTGCAGTATATAAATAGAGATCCAATCAGTCTAATGAATACTTCGCTACTCTGGATGAGTCTTCTGCTATGATGGACATCCCTTTCCTATTTGAATCATTTCACATTCGTTTGAAATAGAATTAAACTTGACCTAGGTGTTCAAGCCTACAGATAATATAAATGCTTATTATTTGGTCACTATTCTCAAAGTCAGGTGTTAACCCCCAAAACACAATTGATATTTAAAAGTTGTCGGGAACTAATAATGGTTATAATAATTGGAAATAAAGCTAAACACGCTTTATATATGAGGATTTCCACTTTTCACAGTCTTTGTCAGATGTTTCAACGGAATGCCCGGGCAGATCTGTCCAAACCTTGTCCCGTGAAATTCCATTTCCACCCCTAACCATAATCAACTTCGATATGCTACTATTTATTTCAAAAATTATCTATATATCATTAAAAGTTTGTTCCAACTCGAATATTGACTAATATTTAAGAGATTTGATTTCACAATGCTCTAGATTACGCTGCCTCAGCACATATCAGACATAAATTGAATTTCTTCACGAGGCTGATTGAACAGTATTTTTTAACTATACCTAAAATTATTTCAATATATTTAGACCGGCGCCCCTTTAGCAGATTTGTGAAATTCGATATACAAGTCACAGCATTCGAAAGACGCTGTTTGATGAAAAGTAATCAGGAATATTACACAAAAGTAAATTATTCAAATTGCTACGACTTACTTGGCTACTGAGCTACGAGCATTTCGAAATTGCACCACTTTCGGGGGTTGCTGTATAATTGCGTGCCAAAATTAACCTTACAGTGCGCGCCGAGAAAAGGGGCGTGGCCGCCGGTCTCTATCTTTAGATAACTAAATTGAAATAAGTGTAAAGTATCATGATTGATCAAACATATCACCGGAGTTATAGTCAGCGCCAAGAGTAATGATGGAGTGTAAAGAATGTAAATCAAACATATCAAGTTTATTATCATTATTGATTATTTATTCTTTCTGACAGCAATACGACTCAAATTCTCCATCTATACAATTGGATCCAGCGGGACAGAAGGCATGAGAGCAGCGACGGCCGAATAACTAAAATCAATAATAATTAAAAACTTTTTTGTTAATAGGAAACAATTGAATACAAAATAGATAATGTATATTATATTAGGATAACATACTTTATCCCAACATGTTTAACCTTCATTGTTCAAAAGAGTACCCGTCGCCTATTAATATTAAGTAGCTTATATATTTGATGTAAAAGATGGTTAAATAAAGATCTGATTAATATTAATAATAATAATAATCACTGTTCATTAAAACTTATTAAACATGTATTTACTTACAATTCTCTTCTCTTCTGTACCGGCTGTAAGATTTCTGAAGTTGAATGTAACTGCTTTGTGACCAGCCTCACATTTGGCTTTGCGGTTCTCTTCGAATCTTACTGAAATATCAAAATAGTAGATATATAGTTAAAAAGACATAAACGTCTAGTTTAAGCGTAATATCAAGTTGTTTATAGTCAGATTCAAAAGTAAGGCCGTATATGCTGCGTATTTAGTTATTTTTAGCACTGCGCCTGCTTGATTTTTACGGGCGCAGTATTAGCAGATTGGAAACTTGTTTCCGCTATGCCTCACTCGGACAAAATATTGCAACACTTCTGCTTATTAACACGGCCCTATTACTTTTGTATCCGACTATATTGATTTTGAATGTTTTAATAGTAACTTACGTGTATTCTGAGGATTACAACACAGTCCACTAAACGCTCCCTTAAGACATTCTTGTTCTCCGGGGCATTGCTCATTGAAGAACTTAGGAGACCAACTCATCCAGCAAAGCTTTGAATCCAAATATCCAGGGCATTTCAGGAATTCGGCTTAAACAATCTTTAAACTACTTTACAGTTTCAAATTCTTACGATTTGGTAGTTGTACTGTAAGACTAAAGAGATTTAAACAATACTTTTCATTTTATTTAATAAAAACTAACCCAACAAGAATAGGTTTGCTATTTCATAAGCATCGTATATTTCGTCTTTCATTCCACCACAACCAAGGTATTTATAGGGATAAACAACATTACGGGTACGATCAATATAGTACTAAACTCTAACTATAATAACAACCAAATAAACCAATTGAAAAATAGGAAAGGATTATGATTTGAAAACTTCCTGATCACTTTTTTCAAAAGTAGCGTTTCATATTTTTCCAAATTCTGCTATATTAGCATTTATTTCTCAAAGAATTTAATGAGATTTCATCAATATCAAACTACTTTTGCCCAAAAATGTGTTAAATTAACTTAAAAGAACCAAACTATGTTTTAAACTATTTCAATAAACTAACCTTAATTCCTGACTTTCCAGTTTCACCTTCACGACATTTTCTTCCGACCTGTTGGCCAAGTACAACACAGCACAAAACTAGAGCTACAGTAAGCCTTAGAAAAAAAGAAGCCGCTCCCATTTGAACAAAAGAAGACTAAACTATTATTTTGTATGTTATTCGGCAGTTTTAAGCCGTTTTCTATAGATTTTATGGGATTTTAATATCGTCTGCACAATTTTACGCCCAAATCATGGTAGTCGTGGGAACGGAAGTAATGATCTTTTGGTGTGGATTTCGAAATTGTAGAAGGATCCTGCTCAAAATCTTAAAAGTGGTGCATAAATGAAATTTAAGATAAATACCTGGTTATGGAAGCTATCTTAAAATTAATTGTGTTCAGCCATATTGAAAATACATAATTTGTAAGCAATGTACAATGTACATTGTACATGAATGAGACTGAATTAGGAATTAGGAATTGATTTCAATCATTCCAGATGGGTCGTCCTCAAAGGAGGTTGTTGTTTTCTGGCTCTTATCACGTGTCTATCTTTGTTGACTGTTTTCCAATACTATTCTTACTTTTACAGTTCTAAAATACTAAAATTCCATGGAACATTCTGAAATATCTGACATTCTGCTGAAAATTACAAATTAACAAAAAAATGGTCCATAAGAGGGATCGAACCAATAACCTCCAGCTAACAAGTGGAGGCTCTTACCACTCGGCCACCGATGTATGTTTCGAAGAGTCCAACTTCTGCTTACATCACCAGGGCCAAAACTTCAGGTCCGATTATCCCTAAACCGGGGCCTATTCTGCAGCTGGAAAAAATAGCAAAACATTTCTTTTTCCATCCCCTATCGACCTACATCGACAGATTTTTGAAATGCCACCTTAAGTTGGAACCGTTCCCCTGATAGTTTTCTCATCTTTCGATAATTTCAATACAAAGAAATGAGTTTGTTGTTCATCAGGCCCCAACTGGCTCGAATATTGATGTTCGCATCACAGAAATGGATAATGCCGTGTGCCAATATGGTTGCAAGTACAATGGAATAGAATTCAAGTTAAAGGATCCGCAAATGACTAATCCAAAGTAATGTAAAACCTAAGTTGGAGGTTCTTGTAAGACACGCTCACCACATTGTACAAAAATAATAATTTGGGAAGGGCTTGGTTTCGTGCTATCATCTTGTCATGAGTCACAGTTTTAACATTCAATGAACTTTCAATTTTAAATTCCCTAAATTTTCTCACTGTTTTGAAGTTACGTGTGCAATTGATAAGACTCATCAAATTATGCATTGTCGATTTCGTAACAACTTCTTTGAAAAACGGCTGCTATTAACAATCAATATTGTAACTTTAAGAATCTGTTGTGATGATTTTCTGAACGTAACCTACACTTCCGAACTGAATCCTCTACCGGTTATAGCACACAATCGATATGAAATTAGCAAATTCACAATCGAATATAAAATTGGTATGTTTGGTTTAAGTGGCTATTGCTCTTTTTGTTATATTTGTTGCATCTTATTACCATATGTCAAGCCATATGTCAAGTACTTTTCAAGTATTTTGGGTTTTAAATTCGTCAAAAGGAAAAAGTCCGCCCGGGCCGGCCCCAGTCTATTTCACACTTTTTAGCCGATATTGTTCATAAAAGTTAGCTTTCAGTAATATTTTTCGGCATTAACCATAATAAGTACATTATATTCTTTAAAAAAATCGTGCTTACGCGGGCCACCTTTCTGAATTTTGAATTTTCGGAATAAAAAAAAATTTACTTAAAAATTTACTTAAGCCCCGGTAACAGTTTCTCCTCCTACCACTGATTGCTCAACTACGACCTGCCCACCTAGAACCAAGAAGAGGGGTTGTTTTTGTGTTATTGTGTAGATTGAGCGTCACAAAAGTTTGTTAATAAAGAACATTTATAACCTTTATACTATAAACAATATTAGTTCGCAGATGACATGTGTACTAGACTGCGAGGGGCTACTCACAGAATAGACATTTAGGAGTAAATATAGATCTAGACCATATACTAAATGGAATAGAGGAATAAGAACAACGAAACCGCACAACTTAGGCTTTATTGCAACGGAATGATCAACAATTAGGCTTACATCAACAAACAAACATGTTAACTCGTTAGGCGAGATTAACAAGAATACAAGAAATACATGCAACAAAAGCTCGAAGAGTGCAGAATTCTGCACATTAACAGAATAGAAATCGATAAATAGATGGAAAGCACTAGTTCTCACAGGCTAGTTTCTTGCAATAGAATCTCGAATCTCTGATTATTATTCCATAACTCACGTGACTATGGCCAGCATAATTTCCGAGTACCAGCTATCAATCATTGAAAGAATCCACCAACAAGTAAAAAAGGTTAAAATTGCGTAGAATAGCGGCTAAAATTGAAATTTAGTTAAAATAAAGTTGTTCGTTTTATTGAATACAAATCTATACACTAAGACGTGTCTATACTAGTAATATAGGTCAAACAAAACATTAAACTCGACGATTTATAAAAAAAGTTACGCCCCTTGCTCTCCGCATAATTTTGATGGTAGATGGGGTCTACCTTACGGTGGGAGGTATTCTGTAATTCGTACAAGTTACGCGTTACAAGATTAGTAGAAGTTACAATAGTGCATCGATTTATCTTCTGATCCAAAATTACATTGCTTATTATTAGACAACACTTACTGGTCTCGCATAAACATAGCCAAACCATTGCTGCATAGTTTCAAAGTGCTTGCCAAAGTCGATTGATTGATAGCTGAACAAAAACAAAATATAAAATTAATGTTTTTTTTGTTATTAAGATTAATGTATATTAAAACACTCACTTGAATTTAGCATATGAATAATTTGTGATCGTAGATGCACTTCCTGATGTCTTTATTGTATTTGGTGTCAGTGGAGTTCTAGTCGTTGTGGCGGCAGTGTTCGGTCCATCCAAATCGAGCCAGCGACTGTATGTTTTATGAGGTTTGTTTAGCTAAACTTCAAAATTTAATAAGGAAACAGCAGACATTCGGAAAACATCAATAGTTTATTCAGACTACTTATTTTAATGACTACTTAAACATAGGTCCTAACAACCAGATAATCATTTTTATGTTTCCAATCTTATTTCTTCCACTTTAACCCATTCTTAGTTTCTTCAAAGAAGTTGGATGCTTTCAACTATATCCTATTTGAAAACTTCCATGACTTTAGTTCAGTTGATTCTCTGTTCTTACCTCACATTGTTGTGCCTTATACTTCTGGAATTCTGGGAACATGGGCATTTCCATAGTAGCGTCTTGTGAGATTGAATGATCCGTAATATCGTAATTTGAAATGATGCTGAATGGTTTTTCATCGACTGATAATGGATTTTGAAAACTTACATTGGTGTAAAACTTTGTTGCTTTTTATGTTGATGTTTGCATTTCTTCTTCTTTCCACAGGTTTTTCTCATTGACTTCTTGTCTGATCTCTCCGAAATTTTAATAGATAAGACTCTATCACTGTGAGTATTACGACTAGATTTGCTGAAAATCATATAGTTTACAGTAGGTGAAGACGTTTATACATAAAAATAAAAGGTATTTTAGTATTATTCAAAGTAAGGTCTATCAATTTTTGTCATTCAGGAGATATCTTAGATAACGTAGAACTGCTTCGTAATTATACAATTGTTTGTTTCAAAACATACACTACAGTGCGCCGGCTTCATTCGATGCGCGATGTTGCAAAATTTGACTTCAAATTCGCTGAAAAAAGCCTTCCCCCTCTTCTGGCGAGAGCATTTTGAGGGCAAAATTTACACTACCGCACATCGTACGAGGCCGGGCGCAATGTAGTCTAGTTTTTGAAATAGACTATAGTTAGAAACACAACGTTTTTATTGAAATCCTTTTGCTTGACTTTTTTTAAACAAAATATAAAAAGCATCTTTCGAAATCTTATTTCATACCTATTTTTTGTGTGTTTCTTCTTCAATTTTCTATGCTTCGCACATCGGTGATGAGTAGTCATTGCAAGTATCCTGAAAGTAACATAATATGAACAATAAGTTTAAAGAAATCTACTATAGTTGGTGGACTAATCGCTAATCGGATTACGGTTCGAACTGCAGATTTATTACATCATTTTAGAGCAATTTGAACAAATATATACTCTAATTCTATTTTTTAGAACTTTAACTGCAACCGATTAGTCCGTCATCTTTCAATATATTTAAAGCTATTTTCTAGTGCCAAACAAAACAAAATTAATTTGCTTATTTCATCTAAACAAAGGAATGAAATCTTATTCGCGTACGGGCGACAATATTAAATATCATTTAAAATTAAAAAGCAGGAGAAACCAACCTATTGAGCGAAGAGTACAGAGGTAGAATAGATTTCTGTGTTCCTTTTCTTCTAGCCTAGACAGTTCTGGGAGAGTTTTTGGCATGAGAGACGGTATAATTCTACTACTGAAAAGTTTTCTGAGAGTGATTGTATAGCCTACGGGAATTTGATAAGAGATGTTCGGAAAACCGAAGAAACTAACATAGAGAAAACAGAAAAAAACCCTCGTGATGAATGTGAATACTGTTTTTGTTTTGTTTGCTTCTGTTGACCTGTGTTGGACAGAACCTTAGCGTTCTTGATGGTAATTATCATGTTGTAATTGCTAAATGTAAAGTCCCAAATTTATGTTGACTGAAACAACGGCAGGAACATTGTGATCTACATAAATATCATTTGCTATTAAACCGGTCCTTACTCAGTGAAATGCCGGAACTCCTTCGACAATGGGCTTGAGAAAAATATGATGCATGAAGTATAGTATATGTTCTTTCTTCGGCGATAATCGTTTTTACACTTTGTAAAACCAGTCAAACTATGACTGATTTTATAAATTCATTACTAAAAGTTAACAGTTTTAGCCTGAAATGAGTGTTAATAGTCTAACTACAATCCGTTAACAATAAGAATCAGAGTTGTTTTCAGCTTTCATCCAAAAAATTTCAGAAAATCTCAGCCGGTTTTGGGAATAATTGTCGTTTTCCTGAATACTGTCAGCGTACCAACACAGAAAGCGACAAATTCTCTCTAACTTTTTATGAAAATATGTGATCCATAACAAAAAATAAGAAACTTTTGTTTTTTTGTTTCGTTTTTGATGTTCTATATCGCCATAAGAGGTAAAAACTCTAAATACCAAGAAGCACGGAAACACTATATTTTGTATGAGAACTTCAAGTTTCCCCGATTTGTGGTATGCCTTTAAGCTATGCTCTTACAGATACCATTTGTCATACATGGAACCTTTTACCTCAGAGGATTTAATATTTTTTGTAGCTCAGTGTCAATATTTCTTAATATAAGTCTTATACCAATTGTAGTATTCAGGCAAAGGTTTTTGTCCCTTATACTCAATGATATATTGTCCTTTTAAAAAATTGGTTTATTCGATTTACGAAACACGAGATCACAGATATTGGGAGCGAAGAAGTGAGACGAGGAATCATAGAAAGTGGGACTTCATAGCACAGCACCCAGGGAATGGAGGCAGCGAATCAGAACAAATTTGCAAGAATTCTTTCCTCGGGGGATTCAAAACATCGACCTCTAGCTTCTAACCACTCCCACCATTTTCTCTTTTTCACCTTTACATTTTTGTTCATTAGGCTCAATGATATGTTATCCATTTAAACTGTAAAAGACTTGCTTTGTTGACAAAACGCGAAACATTTAGGTCAACTGTTGAAATGGGTTCGTATAAATATTTGATACTAACATATACCATCGTTGAGTTATTGTATTCGTCTCTCTGTAGTATACTAGTTCCAGTAAGTTGACATGTCAAAATCGGACGATTATATTGAAAATCTGAATCATTGGCTCGTGAAAGTCCATACCTTTCTCGAACAGCTAATCTTCATGGATTTAGTGATTGTTCATTTTATTTAGAGTACCAAATCGTTACTTATCTTTGTTAAAGAATGTATTACTATAGAATAACAGTCAATTACGCGAGTTCCACTTAATAGACGTTTTACAAGCAAAACATGTATTCAAACTCTTTGTTTTGTAGAAGTAATTTAGTCATTTTTTCTCGTATTTGAGGCATTCGCTTTTAGTGAGACAGAATGGATAATGTATTCTACAACTACAATATTACCGCAATTTTGGTCCACTATAGTTCTAGTATTTTATTGTGGATGCTATCTTAATCTAGTAATCTTACTCGTTTATTCTTTTCTCTATAGATATTTTGTGTTTTGCAAGTTAGTTACTTGTATCAGAAACTTCAGTCCTGCATGAGTACTAGAAATATCGAGAACCTTGTTTATATTATAAAATAACCCGTAATTGCTCAAAATGTTTAACCGCTGAATTGTTAGTTCTGCCGCTACGAAATAACTGACGCCTTCACAGTTGAAGCATAAATACAGTCTGCTCTGCTGCAATAATTTTATTTGGATTCTCTTTTTGAAAATAACATATCTCGACATTTTTGCATAAATTGAGTGCAAAACCTATGTTTTTGAAACACTAGGGATTATTTAAGATTGAAAATAATAGTGCAGAATTCAGATTTTTGCTTAAACGGGTTGTCTACAAAAGTTTAACAGTATTTTATTTGAGCAAATTTCAGCTTTATTTCATTTTTGTTACAATAGTAAATATAGTCAATTATCAGTTAGTATCAGAACCAAATAAAATGCGGAGATCTGCTGAGAGTTGGGTTCCGGAAAACACAGTTACAGCTCTAGCCAAAGATTTAAGAGATGGTACCCTGGATCCAGTAATTTGGATACCGCGGAACTTCAGTGGAGTGTCCTTCAGAGGATAGGCACGATCAGTGAAGTGATTGAACAGAACCACGTAGTCATTATAGAGGACGGCGAAGTCACCCCTTAAATAAACGTGTTTTAGAAGGTTAGAAAGAAAGAAAGTTCATATATTGATGAATTACATATTTGAATTTTACCAAAATGAATATGTCTATAACAGATGTTTTATCGGAAAATCAAATAATATACTTACCGGTTGCCACGAAAGCTCAGTTCTTTCCAAGTGAAATTCCTCAAGTCAACCAAATAATACATGAATTTATCGGCATAGTTCTGCAAATAGGAATTATTAAATCTCATGATAGGACAGTGTTCAGAAATGGGCCGGCCCAGAAATTTCCTAACGATCCTAACGCACATTAGAGGATAGCAGTTTGGCAAAAAATTCACCTGGTCCGATTTTCATTTTGAAAAGCGTATTTGAAACTAGTGATTAATTACTGTATAGAGACTTTTTTAAACGAAGACTTACCACCCTCTGAAGCAGGATGTAATTTTTGTTATACGTAGAAAACATAAACCTATTCCAACATATTTTGATTTCTTCATATTCGTTATTGTCTGAAAACATCAAATGTAATAGTATTTCTACGACAAAGTGTTCGAAAGTTGGACAGAATTTTATTTGAAAGTACTGTGAATGCCGAAAACTAGACTACTGTCAGGGCCGCGCAAGGCGTGTCTGCTCCGACTTTTTACGATTTACGAATTTCCATCGTATGTTGGATTTTCATACACCCATCGTTAGGTTCAAACTTTGGTGTATCAAAGTGTGAAAAATGTTGACCTGAGAGTTGCGCAAGGCTAACTGTCAATTAACTTAAAAACATTGAAATATTAGAAACAATGAACAGAAGTATAAGTGAAACAAGTACACTCAAAGATTCTTTCCCAATTTTTAAACATGTTCAAAGCAGATGGAGTTGAACCTTTGACTACAATAAGGCCAGTGCAGCAACCATGCCGCCCCACATTTGTGTTGGGCCGCAGCTTCAGATAGGCCCGAAAGTCCGTTTTGAAGCCCGGGTCTGCGTGAGACGGGCCCAAATGCCAAGCTCCAGTATGTACAATAAAAACACATATAGTTACTTACCAAGTTTGTTGTTCAACCATTCTGTGTCGGTGAAGTCAATGTCGGCTAAATTGAGACGAACCAAATAACAATGGTAATCTTTACGTTTCAAGTAGTAAAGAAATCCGCCTTGAATGAGACACCGTTCTGAAAAAGGTGAATATAAACATGTGTAAAATACATACTATTATGTTAAATGTGCTCTTGAACATAATATAAATATATAATTTTTGACCAAACATTTTTTTATATATTATATTAATATATAATATTAATATTCTAATTTATTACTATCCGGCAAAACTAACCCTCATTTCTTTCGCGGTGACTCCAATCCATTTTCACTGTTTCGCATGCACCATCTGATATCGAGATAAAGCAGAGCGTATCTTCATCCATAAGGACAAAATATGCTGTAAAATATATATTAATTCAAATATTCCGCACTAGCAGATACATATTGTAACCTGAATTTTATTAATATTTAAACAATTTTAATATTAAAGGTTAGTGACTCTTAATAATATCCTATACTAAACAAAGTTCGGAATGAATGTATTCTCATCCATTTTATAAAACCCACGTTCATCGTTGACTGCGAGTACGCCTGGAATACAAACGGAAAACTCAGACCCTTCAATTGCATCGTATCTAAAATACAAATTATATGTTACAAACATGTTATATATGCTCGTATCCGTTTTCAGCTACTATTGTGAATGAATGGCACTCACATTTTCCAAACTTCCTTCATTTTCTTAAGCTGATAATCGATTCTGTACTTTCCGTATTCGATTTCACCACGAACTCCATCATCATCAACAAAATTTTGGCCAAAAACCAATATGATATCTTGATCATTTATCCAGTAAACCGACTTGACATGCTGGAAATTGAAAATAATTTCTCGTCTTTTTGTAAAACTTTCTCAGCAAAAACTTAAACATGTTTTTACTCCTTTCCTCATATAAATTCATCCCTCCTAAATATTTGTTGTGCATTTTTTGTATTTGTGCCGTTAAAATTTTTATAATAAAAGTGAGCCAAACAAGATGGCAACTATCAAATGGAAAAAACAAGAGTATATTAGAGTACACAAATACGATTGCCTAGACACTGCCTATTGGCTCGTACTTCTGCGAAAGTCGATCCCACTGTTTTTCTCTTTATGGATTTGTGTAATATTGTTTATGTGCGTCCACATATCACGGTAATCCCCGCTTTCCTGGATTTCTATTTAAGTATTGCTCTTTCTTGTACGATTCATGCAAAAGTATGCAGAGGTACGTTTGAAATTTTTTTCTGCAGGAAACGATGAAATACGACAAAAAAATTTCATATTAGTTGAATAGATTGAAAAATAGAGAAATTTGACTAAATCCAAATAAAGTTTTATTTTGTGAGCTTGAGGTAGACAGCTTTATAACCAAGCTTAACTGGCCTCACGCCAACCATTTGTAGACCCCTAATATATAGTTGCTAACATTTGAAGCTTCATTAAATCGTGCATAACCTGACAGTAAATTATAAGAACATTCTTATTAATCGATCTAGCTATAGAATAAGACCAAAAACGGAAGAATGTCCCAAGTTTGCAAAAATTGTGTAGCATTGTTTTTTTTTCTAGATTTGTTTTTTTTTTCATGTATCGCATCCAATGTTTTTCAAAGGAGGTTAGCAATGTCCAGCAAAAGCAATAATTCCTCCCCGAAAGTACAAGTACTTATTTAATTGCTAAATACATTGTTAGTACAAGTAAATGTATTGCATTGCTAAATACAATACTTTTTTTAAATATCTACTTTTCTAGGATAACTCACAACACGGGATTTATGAAATTGCCTTTGCTTCAACCAAAAGTAGGTGTATGTGAGGCTCGCAAAATCAACAATCCTAACCATTGTATTTTCCTGGCACTCATCGACTACCAATGAACTATGACTTTCACAATACACCTAAATGGTTTAGTTGACTATATTTTGAGAGAATATAATTTACCTGAATTTCAGCTCCATATCTGTTTGTTGGTGACATCACAAGCTTAGAGAATCCATCGGGCAGTTCTCCATAACGATGCCTAAAGTTCACAATCTTAAATAACTTTAATCATTGAGAGTCACATTAATGTCAACCCTAAGAAAACCTGTTTCGAATAAAATTTTCCTCAGAAACATAAACTTACTTTGGATGATCTTGGCTAATCACGGCTTCAATTTCTCCTTCGAAAGCAGACACTTTGACCGCATCATCACTAAAAACGTGAAATGGGAAAATAGATATAATCAGTCATGAATCAGTCGACAATGAATTAGTGAAATATATTCAAATAACAATATTAAAAGCTGCAAATTATATTTAAAATGAAGTTTATCTTCAAATGTTTTGCAAAATTCCGTTTTCCTTCATTCAAGATATCAAATAACTTACTTGTTCTTGACAATTTTAACACGTTTTGCCACTGGTTCGCTATCAGAAGACATCTCTTAAAATAAGATATTGACTGATATAATAAAATTAAATGTTTGCTAAAAAGACAGAAAAAAAAACGAATATGGCAACCAAAAGTGTTCAATGAGAAGAACTTGGAAGCTAATACAAAAATGCTATTCAATAAACATTTGTAGCTGTTTTTATGTT
>JAQGAV010002112.1:0-17140 GCA_034691345.1 Phasmarhabditis papillosa
TCCAGAGAAAAATGAATTTTAATTTAAAAATAAGAGCACAGTCCTTTAACAGCACTGTCTCCGTTGGCGAGCCGTGTAGTAACTTCTGCTTGCTCCAGCGCAATACAATAATGTATGTTAGCTTCAGCTTCCCAATTACCATAGTTGATCTCCCTCTCTTAGCTTCTATCAATAATATACTTAGGGAATGTAAAATCTGACACCGATAACTAAAATTCGCTTTTTTGTATCTGAAATTTTTTTTTGAATCTTTTATATGTTTGCAGTTTAGTAACTTCTTACTAAGTTATTCATTGTATTCAATGAGATAAGAAGTATAACGGCACATCCGTAAAGAAAGTTTGAAAATTTAGCAGCTAGACAGATTACCATTTACCCAACAGTGCCCTCTATCTATCCATAACAGGAATGAATACAGACTATTGATATTGATAGAGAATAAAAAAAAATAAAAATGATGTGCAGAGCATAACGGAAAGGGACTTGCTTTATTGTACCTTTCAAATGTTCATGGAAAGAGGCCGACCACCTCTGGATGGTCTGCTGACTTTTTTCAGGGACCTGACGGTCGGTGTTCTCAAACGGGCCGGCCCGGAAATTGTAAATATTCTAACGGATTCCATTATTAGGCTAATTCCCTGAAAGAAAATATTATCATTGATTAAGTATACGCAGGAGCTTAGAGCAGAGCTGTTAATCTGGCCTGGCTTTTGCTGGCCTCCTATTTTCCAGGTTTCACAGGCCAGGCCAGGCCAGCAAAAGCCAGCTTGTCTTAGCCACGCCCCCAAAATTCGATATTTTTCCAATTTATTGTGAATTTTTGAATGTATTCGGCATATAAAAGTAAAATATTATCATTATACAAGTACACAATGGTCATATAAAATTTGCAAAAAAAATTTGCCTCGGACGGGATCGAACCCTGTATAACAGTCAGGGCTGCGTATTCAGCAGGCCGGCCTATACGCAGCCCTGATAACAGTATATCAAAGCTGGCTTTTGCTGGCCTGGCCTGAGACTTTTTGATCAGGCCAGGCCAGATTAACAGCTCTGGCTTAGAGTATAGGCAATCAATTAGATTTAGGGAGCTCTGTAAGATGTGTCTTCATTCTAACACTACTTCTAACTTCTACTACATATATATTTAACTGATAAGAAAAAAATAATTCATTACAGCCAAAGTAATAACTATACACAAAAAAACGCGAAAACAAACTTAGAATAAAAAGTGAAACAACAAATATAAAGTAAACTAATCAACTGGTTTTGGATTCTTCGCGTCTTCAATTGCTTTCCAGATTACGTCCAGTATTACATCCATGAGAGGGGAGCAATTTAACACATATTCTTCTAATTTCTTCTTGAAGACCGGCTCAGACAATTTTTTCTTCACTTTCTGGTCTTCGATCGAGATAGAGAGGATCCGTGAATTATCTAAATTGAAAAATAAGCAGGTGTCCACAGACAATAGCACCTACCCGAAGCTGACACTCCAACAGAAACACTGAACGCATACATACATTGGTTATAAGTAGTGTGCATTTCAAATCCGTCAACTTTTTCGACAACGTTGGACACAGGCCATGATGATGCTTTCACAGCCTGAAAGATAAATCCACATAGCTCAACAATGCAATAATTTCGCTTTGATTAACCGCAGTCAAAGTCAGAGCTGTTAACCCGGCCGGCCAGGCCCGAGTTCCAAATCTTGGACCGGGCCGGATTACATGTTAATTCGACAAACCGGCCCGGCCCGGGCCGGAAAAGCCTGACCGGGTTAACAGCTCTGGTCAAAGTTCCGATTTGTTGAAATTTCTACTTCTGTGTAGCAAATTTCAATAATTGTCGAACAAAAAATTAAACCCTCACTTGTTATGATTTAAAAAAATAATACCCTATTAAATTTGTTAGCTTACAGCTATTCAAGGGGAAGGACAAATGCCTCTAAACCGACAGTAATGCCCATGCGAAGACATAAATATTGGTCATAAGCTTCTGGTATCATACCAACAATGAAAATACCTTATCTAGATTTGCCATGGTGAATGCGATGGCTGCAGCAGCCTGTGTCCTCCAACTTTTCACCAATTCCACAGTATTCATACGACGTTCTAAACTACCAATATTTTTTAAAAATAGGAACATCAAACTACCATCTCCGTCGAACTTCGGAAACATTGCGGCACGAAGATCTTGCCACGGTTTACTCCCAGACAGATTCTAAATTTGAAACTAAAGACTATTATGGAAACGCTGTACCTTTAATGACAGAGGCCTTGGAATCTTTCCTTGTCTGATCAGATCATTTTGACGTTTGATAACAAATTTCACAAGATCGCGATTGATGGGTACCGACATCTGAAAAATGGTCTATATATACAATATTACAACAAACTTACAATGGAAATTATATATAAAAATTCAATTAAAAAAAATACAAAAATGTTTTTTTTACGAATCACAGGAGTGGGTAAAATTGATTAAAACAACTGCAGATTACGATAGCGATCTATCACGTTAGGAATGAAATAAACAGTCCTTTATTCGAGCCGCTCATCAAGGATCCCATATATTGGCCATATCGATACTGTCTTTCCCGAAGAGTTGTCAAACAGTATATATAATTTTTATAGTATGTAACCCCTTATGAAAAACTTTTTTTGTGAACTTGTAATACTATAACAACATATATTTCAGGTTAGACTGATAATGTTTTGATTGGAACAATGAACTTCCAGTTCAAGTTTCTTACCTGTTTCAAATGTGCCTCAATTGGTAACAAAGGAAGTCGATATGGAATCGAGGATTTCCGAGAACATTATTCCGTGAAGCACCTAGGTTGGTGGTTTGTTTTGTTGGCTAATTTTTCTTTTCAGATGGTTTTGCTACCCGAACTTGTGAAACTTGTCAAAAGTCGTTTGCCACAAGCTTTCACTGCATCTGGCACGCACGAAGAGGGAAGTGTGTACCTGCGAAAGAGAGATCGGTGGGTTTCGGCAGTTTCTCCATTTCAGACCTCTCACGGGCCTTGCCGGGCCCAGAGCTGGTTACCGGGCCGGCATGAAATTTTGTAACCCATGGCCGGGCCTCATGGAAAAAATTTGTTTTTAAACCATAGCTTCGCAGAAAATCAACTTTTTTTGTACAATTTGGTTATTTGTATGTCTTTGCTTGTGCTACAACATGGAAAAAAAAATCCATCTTTTTCTTTTAACGTAGGCCGGTTTGGCCTGCCCGTGAACGGGCCGGGCGTGAAAGGAAAAAGGGATTTATTTTCTTAATGTTATAGCACAAGTAAAGACCTACAAATTAATACCAAAGTTGTACCAAAAAGTGGAATTTGTGAGAAGTTATGGTTTAAAAACTACATTTTCTTCCAGGCCCGCAGTCCCGGCACATGAGAGGTCTGCTCCATTTTATAAATTTTCTGCAGATGAAACTCGATACAGCAACGCTTGACCCAAACAAAGTAATGAAATTGAATATGGCTGTATCAATCGCCGTTCTCCGGTATTTATTTTCAACTACCGGTGGCAATCTGGATGGTACTTTAAGTAGCCTACTCATAGTATTTATTGGCTTTCAGAGTCTTCATCAGCTTTTCTGTATCAAGCTAAGGCAAATAAAGAATGGAAGCAATATGTCGATGATCTCCATTTTAACGCGGGTTAGCAAGTTCTATTAATATGTTGATGCTGATTGCCCATGTTCAGAAGACAAGTTATCCGAACCGGCCAACAACTACTACCCTGAGGGTTACAACTCTTCGTTCACCAATTCAATTGGTACTCTTGTCTCTATAACTTATTGGTGCCCTCTATTAAAGATCACAATCAACAATGGAGTCAGGAAAATATAAATGCTTATCAACAATACTATGAAAGTTATCAACAGGCTTGGCAAGAACAACAGTCCGAATCACATTACATGTTTCAACCGTCGGATTGCCCTTCACAGGTTAGGTAATTCTTAATTTTTTATGCATTTTGGTTTAGTTCAACGCATCGCATCATCCTAGTTCTTCCCCGAAAACTACTATTTGCGAGGAGTTAGCCACAGATACGGGCAATTATTCACAAGTATGCGGACTTTGTTTTTCATTGGGTAATTCTTTAGTTTTTTACATTTTGTTTTAGTTCAACGAATCCCATCTTCTCTGTTCTTCTCCAAAAACTCCAGTTTGTGAAGAGTCAGCCACAGCTGCGGACAATTATTCACAAGTTCGCGGACATTCCTTTTTTTAAACTTAAAAACTTTTAGAATATAATCTTTCCAAATCAGGGGGATGATGAATGTTACGAGGATGCCAGTTACTCCGATACCTCCATGTCTAGGTTTTTCGCCTGTGTATGTTTGTCCTTCTCGCACATTCCCTAAACTTTTCTTTCAGAAAGCTTCTGGCATTATAACAACTCTGAAACATCTTCAACAACGAATTGACGATAATTTCCGAGACGTTGTATACTTATTTCCCTTAATATTGTTGTTACTTTGCTAATTTAGTTGGAAGAGCAACCGGTCGTGCGCAGAACTGGGAAAGTCCCTATGGAACTTAGGCTACAACGCTTAGAATTGGCTAGGCGTGTCTTATCCGCCAAATGTATAGTAGTTTTGAATGAAGGCGATGATCATATGGAAATTGAGCGACAAAGTATCTTAACCGAAGCCAGCGATTTGGATTGTTTTTCTCCAGATGGGATTAAGGCAGACGTTGCACATTCGATCTTTGATTATTGTGTATGTTGGATATTACTTGAAAAAAATATTTTCTTTATATATGTTATAGGAAGATCAATTGCGAACAAATGATACTTGTGTAGCTTCTGAGTCTGGATGTCGTGTGTGAGTGTTACTGGTCTCCTGTTAATTGTCGTTTATAATCATCATATCTTAATTTCTTTAACAATTTCTCCTTTATTTCTAAACTACTATTGATATTCAGGAAATTGTGCTCTGGTATTTTAACCGAAGCCATCGATTTGGATTGTTTTTCTGCACATGAGATTAAGACAGACGATGCACGTTCGATCAATGATTATTGTGTATGTTGGATATTATTTGAAAAATATTTTCCTTATATCTGTTATAGGAAGATCAATTGGAAACAAAAGATACTTGCATAGCGTCTGAGTCTGGCTGTTCTATGTGAGTGTTATTTTTCTCCTGGTAATTGTAGTCTATATTCATCATATCTTAATTTCACAAGTTCTCCTTTATTTCTAAACTAGTATATTGATATACAGGGAATTGTGCTCTGAAGCCACACCAAATGATGAAGACATTGCTATACCAGAAGATCCCGGTTCCGTGGCCACTGAATGCACTGCTGAAGTAGTGGTTCGTCTAGGGTGGGTATTTAAACATCATAACGACTAGAGAGTATCTCTGTTTTCAGAGTAGATGAGGAACGTAATCCTGAACAGAACGCTTTGGAGCAGTCACCACCTGGAAGATATAGGCATGTTTATTTATCAGTTATCGTTGTCAACATTGCGTTCGATGTATAGTTCCCTTGTTTTTTTTTCAGAATTCAGCGTCGGGAAGTTAATCCATCCCGCCGATATCGTAGATATTCTTCTTCATCATCAAATTCCTCTTCCTGTTCTTCTTCCAGAAAGTATTGTCCTTTTTTTGACGGCGCCGTTACAATATTATAGATCCAAAAGCCCCCCATTTTCTCCTCGCCGTAAACGTAGACGATCACGTAATCGGTCTTACTCTTCTAGTTCGAGATCGTCATCTCGTAGCCGTAGCCGTAGTCGTAGTCGTAGTCGCAGTATTCGAGCAAGGAGAGTTAGTTATTCTATATCTCCTGTTCGAACACGACGCCGGCGAAGATCCAGTGAGCGAAGTAACAGAGGTTGGCGTTATGGTTTTGTGGCGCCTAGTGTAGATATGAACAGAAGATATGGGTATGACGAATAAACAATACGCTGTATACTTTTCAATTAGCCGTTCCGTGAATGTTTGTCGGCGTCAGATATCTGTGTCAAGGAGAGATTCTTATTCACCAGGAAGATCCCCTCGTCGCCCAATAAGCCCTAATAAGCGACTACGGAGAGATGTTTCTGATGCACCGGAATCTATACATGCAGTTTTGAACGAATCCCCGGATTCTCCACCTCGTAGGTTCATCAGTAGTGCTCATCTAGATGCAATGAAACGTTTAGCAGGGTATAATACTAAGATCATTCTAAAATCAATATTAATTAAGGTCTACTCGCGTTTCTGAGGATCATGAATCCCACTCCGATACAAGGGTTAGCAAAACTTTTAATTCAGTATATATTTATTTTCAGGCGACTTCGAAAGTGGCCAAGGAGCAGTTATCCATACCCATTATGTAAGTTCACTGGTTTACTGACTTCATTCATTTTTTTAGTCCACCTGACAAGCTACAATCTACTGTTGCTAGTGATTCTCACACCACAATTGCCAGCACCAGCTCGTCTCAATCATCTCTCGTCAAACCTTTAGTGGAATCCAGATCAGCGAAAGCCCAAGCTATGATGAGCAAGATGTTGGTTGCATGGTTCTTACTTGGATAATTATAATATGTTTTCGATTGAATACACTGAATCGAAGGGGCTCTTCTTGGCGATCGATCGACAATTCTGCAGCTTCCTCCCCTCGCGATAAAGTGCTAAGAGAAGCCCGACTTCATAAAAAACTGCGAATGATTCAGCGAATCAAAAATAACTGTGCGAAGAAGACTGTTCGTAGACGTGTGGTAATTCAGCTAAATAAACTATGTTTCCATATGAACGAATAGGTACCAGTACCCAGCCAGCCCAAATTCGTTCAAGAAACCGACGACTCTAGTCCGCCGCTAGTCGAATTACGTTCATCTGAGTACCATAGTGATGTGGACTACTTTGATATTCTACAACGGAAGGATAATATAATTCCTTTTGGATGTGATATTCAGGGGTATATATAATTCTTTCCTGATTATATCCAATCTTTACAGAACTGATTGGTCAGAAGCTTCGCTGAAAGATGAACTTAAGAAAATGACTGTGACCATATTTGAGCCATCACCAGATAGTTTTCCTTGTTTTTGGTACATTTTGAAATTAAATTAAAGTATATTCTTGATTCAGTTGCCAAGATTTGCGCGAGAAAGACGCTCAGAAGTTAACCAATTCGGATGCCGAGTGTATGATTCCTGTACCAGCAGAAAGCTTGCCTCAGGCGAGTAGTGTTCATCAGAACAATTCTCACATAGTGTTAGCCTTCCACATGGTGACTTTATTTTTATTTGTTTGTTTAGAGTCTTGGACGCAGAGCATTGTTCAATCGCAAGCGTGGTATCTGGCAGCCACAATCATGTTAAAAAGGTATTTAATTAATGTTTTGTTCACATTGAAATTTATGTAGGCCATTCCATCGTCGAATGCATTACCTACATCAATGAAACCATTCGTAGCCCATTCGCGCAGGTAATATCTCATTATATTGTTAGTAACCGTGGCTTCCGACAACTGTGTTGTCGAATTTGACTATTTGTTTGTAGTGCCAGTGGCAGAGACCGATCGTTCTATGATCGATTAACTGCTGTTCCTCAAGGTGGACATTTGGAGTCGAATAGGATGCCAATTCCAGAGAGAAGATGGCCAGTAAGAAATGGAATGAATAGCGCCGGGTTCTTCGATCAGCCTCGGTATAGCAATTCCTATTATGCCGGTCCCAACTGGATGCCTTATCGGACATGGTATGGGGGTGGTCAACCACCTTATTAGATTTGTATTTGTAATTTCAATATGTTATATTTTATTAAATTAGAAGAGCATGTCAATAAATATTTGTTTAAACTAATTTTGTATATCGTGGATCAGTTCGAAAGCGCTCCAGAAATCAGTTCGAAGAAAGATGTGAGGTTATTTATTTCCTACACTACTGGTCCGGAGGTTTCGTCACTGAAACAAATTGGTAGACAAGTCGGATGTGTATTTAAAAAAACGGACTTGTTGTATTATTCATCACACTTGAACTGTTCTGATGTACGTGTGGCAAGCAGGGACGTCCGGAATTCCGGTTTCCGGCGTTTTTTCCTTCATTTTTACGGTTCCGGCAATTTTTACTGTTCTCCGGAGATAAACTATAACTTTGTTCACCAATAAAAGATTATCATATATGCACGCAAAAATAGTTCGGAACTCGTTTCCAAAAGAATATGAAATTGTCCTCTAGAAGATTACAATTATAAAAATGAAACATCAGCTAAGATTCGAAATCGAATTTTTACTGTGATCTATATAGGAGCTAAAATTTTCCATATTCCGGTTTCCGGTAAATCAGTTTGCCGGAATTCCGGATTTTAAAAAACCTTTCCTGTTTCAGAAATTTGTGTTTTCCCATTCCGGACAACCCTGACGGTGGTAAGAACGTAACTGAGTATCTATCACCATGTCCGTAAATCGCTAACGGTAATACAGGTGAATCGGACTAGTAACCAATTCATATTGAAGGTAGCCTATAGGGTAAATATATCCTTTTATTGAGTGAAAACAACATAACAGCATAAAAACCTATGAAAAACCATAGATATAAAGTGAACTAAAATTCGTAAACGAAATGTAAAAAATCAATGATATGTAACATGAAGGCATACCACTGTATTGTTCTACCAACACTAGAAAACAGACTGGGGACATCACAACATTCTAGTGACTCATTTTCCTGAGGTGAGAAGCATCTGAAATAAGTAAGTATTCACTGAAACAATGTATCAGTTTCATCCAAAGACCACAGTAGAGTCAAGTCTACAATATTTAAAAAATCACGTTGAAAATTCCGCTCTGATTTTTTTAGAAGATTGTTTCATCACAAGACTGCATATTTATATCGCTGTAGGTAGCTTCTCTACAGTAAGCAACAAAAACTAGTTTAACAATGAAAAAGCTACTTGGTAATGGCACCTCCATTGGCGGCACGTCAATTTAAAACTAGCGATAGGCGCAAATTTTTTTAATGATTAAAATCACCTGGCGAAAAAAATTACCTGACTAAGAAGAGCCGCAAAACTGGTTCTTTGATCAGCGGGAAACATCGCTAAGATTGCGTGACGGTTTTCAAAGAGCTTAGCCAATGCCGGATTCTGCGATATGTTAAAATTTGTCGGCCTCTGAAAAAGAAATACATGTTCGCTTAATGAGCAGTGGCGAATGCCCACCTTTTTGTTAAGCTGCTTCCTTCGGATAGATCGTCTCTTTCTAGAATTATGGGCACCGTCGTCAGCTGACGAACCGGAACTGCCAGAGTCACTAAAGATACTAAGGGATTCACAGCACACAAGACTAGTTACCTTGAACTGCTACTGTTCCTCTTCCTTTTCTTCTTTTTGATCTCGTCTTCGCTTACTATTTCACCTTCGTCCAACTAAAATAACATTCTTGAACATTTGCAAAAGCCTCGATGCATCCTAATCGTTAGAATATTTTGGAACTCACATCCTCTAAACGCTTTGACTGGCGCAACTACGCCAAATAATCATAACATTAATGACTGCTACCAATTCTTGTGATGATACGCGGATCCAGGAAACAAGGAAATCAGAGCAGTGTATAATTATTCGAAATGCAAAATTTCGAATTATTATGGAAGCAGTAGTTGCAAAAAAAACATATATTACCTCTCGATCGTCTTCTTTTTGTTCTTTTTCGTATTCAGTAAAAGTCGACTCCGCGGCAGCCTAGTTGAACAATACATACAAACAATACTGCATATGCACGAACCTTTCTCATCATCTCTATTTTTGCTGCAAATGACCTCCTTGCTCGCTGACCTCTGCGCAGCATACATAGATCGTGCACAGCCAATGTGGGAGTTGAAAGTACCGTCGGCAGTTGTTTAATCGACACCACATCTGGTTGATTGCATTGAGTCATTCTAAACTAGTCAGTATTTATCCCGTCTCAACAATCGGAGCGTACTTTCCCCAGGATTCAAAGCTGAGCGGTTCACCATCGATCGAAATGTTGCCGGTAGTGTCTTCATCAACTTCGAGAGAACCACATTCGGTGGCCAGACTGAAAATGAAGCATCACTTTAATCTAAATCCAAATATACTTACGTTAGTTTTTTTTGTTGAAGAAAAGCCCCAACTCCCATCTTTGCACGACCAGATTTCGCATTTCCACTGAAAAACAGTTAGCTATATGAAGCATTTAATTTGTCTTCTACAAGATAACCTTTTTTTATAACTAGATAAACGGAAAATAGGTAACCTATAGAAAATCTACTGCAGAGATTTACCTCTTACGTTTTCTTCTTTGCGGAGAAATCGGTATGTAAGGACGAGCAGCCATATCATTCTCTCCAGTATCTTCATATTCCCGCGTTTCTTCAATTTCTTCGGTTGCATCATTTTCTCGAGATTCTTCATTTTCTACATTTTCTTCATTGACGTTCTTCAGGGGATCCAGTGGACACTCTTCCATGTCTCTGGAAAGTTCGGCTTCATTGCTTATTGAACTCATTCGAACCGACCAACAGGTAGAGACGAAGAAAAGATCTGCAAATATAACTGGCTGGCATTTGAATGTAGGAATAACAAAATAGATCAAATTAATAAATAGCTTATAAATATACGACAGGGCAGAAGTCAGAGACCAAGAGAATAAATATATAGTTCCGTATGCCTCCGATGTCTAGGCAAAACCATTTACACAAAAAGTATAACATAAATCTAAAAAATAATAATGAAAAGAATTAAAAGTAGACATTTTTCGAATCGTTAACGAAATTTCATGAAAATGCGCAGTTTCGAAATTCGAATTTCGAACGTGCGCCCTATTTTTGGAGGCTATTTGGAGCGCAGTGTTAATTGTCATCACCATACCCTATTTCCCGGCCAGAGCCGTTAAGCCGAGAATAATAGCCGTCCAATATTACTCTCGGCCCAGACTATAGCATATTCGGGGAACTTATTGAAGGAAGTACCAGGATAAGAAGGGATCCGCATGTAAAGGTGTATGAAAACGCTAATAAATGATCACTTTTGTTATAATAAAGGGCGAATTCAATGCTAACTATCAGCATTAGCTCAAAATTAGTTAATCGCTTGCTAACATTCCGCTAATGTCGTGACTATTCACCGCGACTAGTTAGCTAGTTGTCCTTCGTTTAGCTTATGTCTAGCCCTGCTAGCCCGATGGTAGCGCATTCATTCGAGGGACATTCGCATTAGAGTGTCTCGGAATTCTACAGAATACTAATGAATCCTTTTTTCTCAATAGTTAGAAAGCCTCGTTAACTTTGCCTGTGAACTCCAAACTTATGCAAGCGTCATGTAGGTTTCTACAAAGTTTGCAACGTGCGAACTTGTATTTTTTCTGCCAAAATGCTCAATGAAAGATGTAAACATTAATCTATGTGCTAGTTGTAATCTGCCAAGAAGCTGGTTGTTTTATATTAGAAACAGGGTTACGAGGTCAATAAGATTATTTGTTTCTCCTGAAAACAATTTATATATTGAGTTATTCACGCCTTCTCTGGATATAGAATTATCGTTCTTGATTTTCCAAAGTTACCGAAAGTGATTACACGGCTCGCCCTAAGGAAATGGGACAGATTAAATTCAACTGGTGAAGTCTTTATGCGCATAATCTGGCTTATTTTGTTAAGCACTTCATGTTATCTTATATATCAATGGAAAGGCAATAACTCAATCTGTGCAACTGAGTTTCTTCGAATGATCGTTAAAGCTTTTCAGAAAACAATGAACATTAATTTTTAAATGATAGCTTAGTCTTCTAATAACACTGTCTCCGTTGGCGAGCCGTGAAGAGTTCCTACATTTTTCGAATACAAACCTTCCACGCTCTAGTAGCTTTTCATGTGCAGGCTAGAATTTGATCTGCAACCCAATACAGATAATAATCTAAGCTGAATATCACTAACCGTATTCTATAATAAATTATTATTATAATTATTATTAAACCACCCCACATATAACTTCTCGTTTCTTCCCTTAGTTACTTCAAAGGAGAACGTTCCCATTCGTTCTTTATATCTTTACTTTATTGCTCGTTCTCTGGATGTTCTTTGTATGATGACATTTCTCAATTATAATCAATCAATACAAACACGTGATCTATTTTTTATTGATTCAAACGAACTGCAAACATTGCAGCGCAAAGAACGAGAACCCGATCAACGACCGAACTTTTCCCGCCGCCAAACTACTTACAAGGCACAGTCGCGTGAAAATATAGGGGAGTGAAAATCTATTCTTGTAGATAAGTAACCACATGTATGTTAGTGATCATTTGAGCTAAACACAACTTATATGTATGGATCATCTAGAAGGAAATTAGATGAAGCCATCTCTAGCGTTCGCTTCTTTACCTATTATATCCATCTAAGGACATAGGTTTCCAGCGCGGCATCGCGAGCGGGGCAGTGTGTTCTAGAAAATGAATGTTATTTTGGAGAAAACGCACAAAGTCGACCGATTTTACATTAATTTTTCATACCACTGCGCCCCGCCCGTGATACCGCGCTGGAAACCTAGGCCTTGAGATGGACTAGATAAAACGAGGAAATTCATAACAATAAGATAGACATTTCAATCACCCTCAAGAGCTATGTACTAATTAAATAGAATGTTCTGATATAGGTTATGGTTTATTTTGGGATCAACTGTATTGCAAAATGCTGTTTTCGGAGAAAATGCTGTTTGCAGTGCCTAAATAGGGAGCGCGGTATGATAATGGCTGCGCTCTTATAAACATTAGAACGGGAGTTCCGGACAAATAACAGTTTTCCTTTAAAGTTCTGATACTGGCAAATACGCTGTACTATAGTCGATGAACTATTCGCTTGTAAGGGGTTACGGTACAAACTGCAAATTGAATTGGATCATATTAGAGCGATTAGAGCAAATCTATGCTCTAATTTGAATTTATTAGACCTTTAGCTGCAAGCGATTAGTTCGCCGTATATAGTATGCTGTTCCATGCTTCATACATGAATAATTTGCATTATAACGCTTTTGTCAAAATAAATTTGGCCCAACTGCTATCTCAAAGACCGTCTGCACCAGCGTCGCGCTTGGCCGCGTTGCAATCTTTCATAAACATTCCCATAGATCAGTTTACCCCCCACCTGTTTACGTGATATTTAGCACTGTTGACCCAGACTCCGCCCACTTTTTATAGAAAATGAATAAAGCTGGATGTTCTCTCGTGTAACCGGTCAAAAACCAGCTGGTATAAATACTGATATAGTCGGGAGGTAGGACATCACTTCTGAAGAACTAGCGGTCTGGAGAGGTACACGTGGAGACATTAGAGCTGACTTTTGGACCAATTTTATCGATTATTCACTCAAATTGTTAAAACGTGATTATGAGTTTGTTCCAGAATGAAAGTCGCTGTCGTCCAAGCCGCCACCGTCGTTTACGACACTCCAGCCACCATGATAAAGTTGGAGAAGCTTGCCGAAGAAGCTGCAAAGGGCGGAGCTAAGCTTATCCTCTTCCCAGGTTAGTGGGATTCAAATCCAATTCTTGATTTGTGAATCGGTTGGAAGATCCGGTACTGCAAACCAGACCCAAAGTCAGAAGGAGGTATGATTTGTGAGAAAATCGTGAGTTTACAAAGCTCTTGAAACGTTTTATGTGGCCAACTGCTTCCAACTAGCGGAGGACCTACTAAAATTCCTAGGAGAAAAACTTTGAAAAACCGAAGCTCCATTTCAGAAGCCTTTATCGGCGGATACCCCGAGGGTGCCGACTTCGGAGCCACCAGTCTCGAGTTCCCAACTGAAGACCAGCGAGAAGAGTACAATAAGTTAGTTTAGTCGGAATATTGTGCATCACAAAGTAAGAAACCAAGGCCGCAAATCTTATAACTCGCTGGGGCCGCGAGGTCAAAATTGGGGGAATTTCAAAATAATGGGATCTCATATATAAGTTATCGAGGAGCCCTCCGGTCCTCGAGGAAAGTAACCGTAGGCACATACTACAGCAAAGTACCTATTTGAGCAATGTTTTCTTTCAACAATTTCATCACTGAACCATTGTAAAAAGTAATTTATTGCCTGTATTCGCACATATTTCACAATAACTAAAGATTTCTTCGAGGCAGGGTTTCGGCCATTTATTCCGGAATCTTCTGAGCAGAGACGGCTTCTTTCTAACATTCAGCCTTCAGGGGGCACTGAACATGGGATAAATATGCTGCTGGTTTCCCAAGCCTTCTGCAGCTGCACTGGGCCATAAATCGGGATGAAATCGTAATCCAAAAATACGGCTAGAGTTCCTCCGAAAAAGACTTAACACAAGTCCCTCCCGCATATACTATTCACTTAAATCACAGCCTTTTTATTTTAGGTACTTTGCCGCATCCATTAAAGAAAATGGCCCCGAGTCAAAGCAGATCGAGCAGTTGGCTGCTCGTCTTGGAGTTCATATTGTGACTGGTGTAATCGAAAGAGAAGGTTCTACTCTTTATTGTGCTGTAGGTTACTCTTGTAAAAGTCAGTTTCCCTAAATATTAAATATGTTCAAGTTTATTTTCAAAAACGCTTTTTTTACTTGACCAGTCCTTTCTCTCAAGGTTTCCATTCCAAAATAGCCGATGACTGGATTAGTCTTCCCACCCGATTTGCCAAATGGTCGGCACAGAACTTATCATCCCGCAGAGAGTCGAATTGACCATTTAGGCGAAGTGCCAAAACCTGCGAGTGTGCTTTATGTTATAAGATATACCGTATGCATTCTCTAAAATTTTCCCTTTTTATAAAAATGCGCGAATTTTCATAGAAAAGTAGTACAAAAGTGGTAGATGTGCAGGTTATCGTTGTGGGACCTACCTTAAATTTGATCAGTAGGTTTCCCTTTTTCTTAAAAGGACGAAAATGACTATTTCGACTAGCTGTGCCCGGCGAATTGGCTTCAATTTGTATTGAAAAGACTGAAAACTGATACTCTTTAGGTCTTCTTCTACTCTCCAACTGGATATTTGGGGAAGCATCGCAAGGTTGTTCCCACATATATGGAAAGAATTGTATGGGGACAGGGTGACGGCAGCACTATGCCGGTAAGTCTTATCATAAAGGTTAAGATTCCTCAGGAGTGGTAAATAGTTTTCGGCCCGGCCAGGCTCGTGAAGTTTCCAATCCTGTTAAAAGCTGAGATCGTTTACAATTCCTCTAGTAAATTTTTATAAGAGCTCTTGAAATATTCTTAACTTTTCAACTTTTCAATTCGAATTCCACAGCTTAAAACGGTATGGGACTAGTTGAGAATGCAGACCTAAACAGAAATGAACCATTAACTTGACGCGGGCTCAAATAGCGCTCCTAATGAATTAATAGTGAACTCGGGGTTCTCAAACGGGCCGGGCCCCGGCACATAGATGCTTTAATGATTTTAAGTATAGTTGGATTCAAAAGTGATACGGCCGTGTTAATAAGCAGGAGTGTTGCAATATTTTATCTGTGTAAGACAGAGCGAAAGCACGATTGCAATCTGCTGATACCGCGCGCATAGAATGCCAGCAGGCGCAGTGTTAAAAATGACGAAATACGCAGCAGCATGCACGGCCTTATTACTTTTGTATCTGACTATAATAATCTTTAAACATTTGATAAAGAAAAGTTGCTTTCTAGGTATTCGACACGGAATTCGGCAAGCTTGGCTGCACCATCTGCCATGAAAACTACATGCCCTTGTTCAGAGTGAACATGTACAGTAAGGGTAGGTAATGCTGTCCAGGTTTATAGGTTTTTGAGAAGAATCAATAATAGTAATAATAATAATAATTTTTATTTTCCGATATAACCTCCGAACATCTTAAGCCCGTTTTTAGCCACAATATGCGCCAGTGCAGCGCCACCGCCACCTTTGAGCCTCCATAAGCGCCACACAAAACGCCCCCTTAGAGCCACAATACCGTCTAGCCAGATACTAGCCCCCCCTTTAAGCCAGGTTATGTCCACAAATGAGCCTGGTTTTGACTTGGCGCCATACACCTCAGCGCCAGGTCAACCGCCACTTTAGCGCCATGAGCAGTGTTGTTAACTGGTCTGGTCTCGGCTGGTCTGGTCTGGTCTGGTTTGGTGTAACAAAAATCCCTATTTTTGAAACCAGACCAGACCAGCCGACACCACTAGATCACTGTTTATTATGTAATATTATGCGCGGTATATAAAATTAAATGAAAATTACCTTAAAAAAATTAAATCCTAGATGTAGAAGTATTACTTCCTGATTTTTTAGAGGAAAATAATAGCGATAGCTCCGTTTAGATGTATTGTATTTTGGTTCACATTTGTGTGTTTTCTATTTTTACGTTTTAAAGTATTTTCACTAGCCCTATTATGTTCAGCTGGTCTGGTTTGGTTTGATCTGGTCTCAAATTTCCGAAAAATACCAGACCAGACCAGACCAGACCAGACCAATTAACAACACTGGCCATGAGTCACTCTAGAGCCTGCCTATGCGCCACTCTGTGACCTATGGCGCTACCTACGACCATAACATGGCGCAAAATATTCCTAATTGTTACTTCGGTGAACATGTGTGGCGCGGGAATCATACCTGATCATCAGTTAGGTTCTAACAGCTAACTTTATCAGTTTGTTTAAGGCCAACTTAGAATAGAAATACTGTTTGAATATACTTGAACCATGGAATTGGAATTGTTGATTGAACTTCTTTTTAGGAGTTCAAATTTACCTTGCTCCCGCTATGACCGACCATGAGACCTGGACCACTCTGATGCGAGCTATCGCTTTGGAAGGAAGGTATCGTCAGCGCCAATGGTATTGATGGAGTGTAAAGAATTCAGCGCTCGTCTGAGCCTCTTTTGCGAGCACAAGTGCGAGCCTGCATGTGCGGTGTTAAAAATACTAAAAATACGCAAGTGACACTCCATTATTACTCTCTGTGCTGACTATAAGAAACTGGGGAACAGGAATTCGTTTGTTGAAAAGTTACCTTGAGTTGTCATGGCAGAACTATAGTGGACGCTTTACTGTTTCTTTCAAAAACTTTACTGAATGCTAACCCTTATAGTCGGCGGACAACTCGCTTGCAACTAAAAAAAAAGAAAAAAAAAGATTGTTTATTGATATTTTACGAAACACGAGATCACAGATATTTGGAGGATGAAGTGAGACGAAGGGACCA
>JAQGAV010002113.1:0-17131 GCA_034691345.1 Phasmarhabditis papillosa
TGGTGCGTTTTCTCCAAAAGTACAT
This sequence comes from Phasmarhabditis papillosa, assembly GCA_034691345.1. NCBI lineage: Eukaryota > Metazoa > Nematoda > Chromadorea > Rhabditida > Rhabditidae > Pellioditis > Pellioditis papillosa. Next base: position 26 of record JAQGAV010002113.1, read on the forward strand.
TAATTTTTGTAACACAGCGGCCCGCTCTTGATACCGCGCCGGAAACCCAGGTCTTAAGATGGACAATGTTAATGTTAATTGATACGGGTTTTAAACTGAAATATGCGGGTTTTCTTGATTAGTAATATTTTCAGAATGGCTGTGCCCGATTCAATTCCCCTGACACCCATCAACTTCCCGAAGATTCACTGCGATATTGATTCACCAGTCAAAGATATTTATGATTTCAATCATAGTAAGTGCACTTCTTGAGGTTAGAAGAAAACTTGAAAACGAAAAGGTATTTTCTACAAATTTGAACTAATATTTATTTCTGCTTGCGGAACAAGTAAATGTTTCTGTTAATTCTAAAAGGACTCTGTCAGATGTAACGGCAATAGTGTGATTTATTCCTTTCTATTTGTATAAAAACATATCTTGCAACTATATTGTTTTGATAAATGTAAACAATATTTCCAGGAGATCGTCGCCTACGTCAAATCTCTTCAGAAGAGCACGTAGCCGACAGATTCAGTCCCTTTCCAGCTCATTTATCAACAAGGAGACTTTCTTCACTAGATGTCAGTGATTTCGACGGCACAAAGTAAGTTTTCTTGGTTTTTTCGAAAAGCTTTCAAATTGGGTAAATATTTTATTTGTTATTAGCAATTCGATTGCTATGAAATTGTTTTCAGCCAAAGACAACCTAGTCAGCGTCAACGGCTACAAAAGAGAGCTAGTAAGCACACATTGGATCCGGATGTTCTATATGATGCTTATCAGGTTTGATATTCATTGTTTACCAAGTAATTATTTTTTCTTTTTCTTTAAAGGAGTGACTTTCTTCAATATTTACGTACGATATGTTCAAGTTCAAAATGTATTACAAATTTTGTTTTGATATAACATAAATATAAACCTGAACAAAAAACAACCAAACATTCTGTAAAATATGTGAACAACAAGTTGTACGTGTTTGCTTATAGGCACGTGCGTACAATCCTCAGTTATCCAATAGGGAAACGACAGTTTTAGAAGCTTCGGAAGGCAGACGAGTATCAGATGAGAGGTCAGGACAAAAGCAATAGTTTATAATTGTTTACTCTTATTCATTGTTGTTTACTCTTGCTTGTATAAATCCGCAAGATGACGCATTTGTTTACCGCCTAGACTTTATTGAGTTTTTAATTGGAAACTGGGGGAAACAAATATTCATTGATTATTTTACATTCAAATGACTATTTAGAACAGTTATCGAAGCTGCGGGGCCTACTCTCTTGATACGGCCTACCTCCGGAAAATCAGACACCGTGGTTCCGAGTCCTGATGAGCAGAGTATAGCAAAGTAAGTTCAGGCTTATAAAGCAAGCAAATAAATGAAATATAACATTTTGCATCAAAAAGTAGTAATTCTTTACAGAGTGCATATGTATTGTTTGTATATGTATTGTTGCTTATAAACTAGCGGAAATAAAAATAAAAATGAAACATTTGCTTTATGAAATAATCAAACCAAACAAACTATGTTTTTGTTCACACTTAGTAAAATTTGCTCAACAAACGGTTAAAATTGAAATAACAAGCCACTATTTTTAGCTCAATTCGTTCAATCAATCGTCGGGCCTTGTACGCCAACCAGTCTTTGAGTTATCAAAGATTTATTTTTGCGTTGGCCAAGTTTCCCGCCTTGGTGATGGTGTTTGTTTCTCTTTGGGTACTCTGGGGTCTTCGTACACAGGGATTAAATATTCCTGCAGCAGAGAAGGTAGGCAGAATAAGTGTAATTGTATAAAACCAATACAACATATTTTTAATCCAGTGACAATATGCTTTTTCGCATTATGTATTTAGACAGAAATAATTTTATTAAAATAACTGTTGCGTTTTTGTTTTACTGTAGTTGGAGCTGTGAGGCCTTATTCTTTCAAAGGACATTGTCAGCTTCCAAAGTAAACAACCCAGCATTTCCATTGAGCTACGGTCAAAGAGAACCACTAGAAATTTATAAGTATGCTTCTTTGTTAAATTTACAAAGCCTAATGTTCCAGAATGCTGCATATGCAGGTTTCACAACTGGCCTATTTGTGCTAACATGCACAATCCTCCTGCTTCACCAGCATTATAATAGTTATAAGAAAGCAAAGTTGATGGTGAGTTACATAGAATACCTGAGGAATTATTAAACCTCTTCTAAAAAACATTTTCATACAAAGTCGGTTGCAAATTTATTTATATCAAGTGTTTCAGTCGTACATGTACCATCTGACAATGCTCGGCGCGTTCTGTGGAGCCGCAACATCATTGGTTTTTTCTGCGACAACATTCAGTGACTTGTCAGTTGAAAAGTAAGGTTTTTCGTTTATACCCAAAATATACTTTCAAAACAACCTAAAACAGAATTGGCCACATTCCTCCTCCGAAAGTACGAGTATCAATTATAAACGAATAACAAATGATAATTTTTCTGTTTTAATTGTACTTTCGGAAAATAAACATTTATTATTATTATTAACCCTGGTTTCAACCACATAGCTTGGTCGCAGCGTAAGCCGGCTGGGATACACTTTGAAAAAAATGGGCCGCGGCCGGTTGTTGTTTTGAGGAGCCCTGAACTCCGTTTAACTCCATTTTAATTTGTTTCTTTTAACCTGACTTTGTCAAGGTATATAGACTCACTTATTAGGATTATATTGCTGGCAAGTATGCTCGTCTGAAAATAATATCATTAATGTTGGTAATGTTCCCTGTCCATTACTGCTTCGTTAAGATATGCTCTTCGAAATATTCGTATATTTTCCCTTTCAATAGTTTTATGAAATAGAAAAATCTGACAGTGTCTCCGATAACCTAGCATAGACAACATTCGCTCTCTATTATATAATTTCTGTCTGAAGATTCATTCGCAAAAGCGTTGTGTATAAATTTAGGATGATATTTCGGTTCTAATATTAAGAAACGGGTATCGGATAACCTGTTGCCTGTGTTATTTTGGTCCCGAGTCTACCATGTCCCCTCGCCCTAATCAGGATCATTGTTGCTTCATTTGTTACATTCTTATTTTTCCATACTTACGTCGCAATCCATATCTTGCTTTGTTAGATTGCATATGTGAGCTTTGAAATCATCTGATTCGACAGTCGTCCAAGTATACCAACAAAACTCATTCAGAACATGATAGTAGCCATAAAGGGTGTAGGCGATATAGTGGCGAACCAAAAGCTGAAAGAAATGATTATTTTTCTACTCCGTAGACTATCGCATCCGCGAAATGATAGGTGTTGATAGCACCTCTCGTCGGGCCGGGCTTCGGAAAAAACTGGCGGGCCGGGCCTTTCACAAAAATCTCATAACAATTTTTCACCAAAATTTTATAAAAATATGAAAAAAAAAATACAAAAATTTATCAGAAATGACAATCCTGAGAGGCCCGACCGGCCCGGGCCGGGCCTTGAAATTTCTTCACCGGTTCGAGCTCGGGCTTCTCGTGAGAGGTCTGATAGCACATTAGTAATTTACTCACCAGCAAATTTTCATTAATTTTCGCTGCTTTTTCTTGCAAATCCAGAATGATATTCCTAACGTTCTTCTTGTAACTCTTGGTCACTTCCTCAACAGTGAACCGAGGAAAATTTTTGGCACTTTGTCGGACCTTACTATAGATCATCTAAAAAGTATGCGTTGATTGTTAATTCATATAATTTGATCAAGGGTACCCTATATATTCCGTATCAAAAAGATACTGAGAGACCGGGATTGTAGCCGCTTTTACTAACGATCTCAGATCGGAATTGCAAAATTACGGAACTCGGAATAGATTGCGGACAATCGTTACAAACCTGCTCAATGAGGATTCCTTCGTTTAGTGGTTTTCATTGGTATAAAAAGTTTTTAACAAGTTAGCTGTAATACTCTGTATTATTTACTGCACAGAGCTTTTCAATATAGTATCATTACCGTAGAGAATAGGACAAAATTAGTGAATATGCGAATATTTATAGAGTTCCTAGTTTTAGTTTTTGTTCCTAGTTCCTTAAATTCTTTCCATCTTATTTTTGCAAAACAAATGCTCACCTCAATCCTTTCCGAATGGAACTCTCTGCGTCCATCAGTCAGATTCAAAGCACAGCAGAACTCCGGCGGATTGCAGATTTCAGTTCTGAATCCCTTCAATTCTGGTGGAAGTAGACTTAAATTAAACAATGAATGATATTTAGTGGTAATTCATGTTGATAACTAGAATCAAAACAATTTAAAGTGGCTATGTTTTTCAGCTACTGCCCTTTGCAATGTGCTCGAGAAGACCCCAACTTATTCAAAATGTTGCAAGATATATTTAAGAGATGTTATTAATGTAAAAAATTTTATCAAGCGCCTACATTTTTTCCGGCTCCTCTGGGGCATATCTGTAGTACTTTTCTGAAATTAAGTTGTTTAGTAGATGACAGTCACTCTCTGGTCTACATTTTATTATAAACGTGTTTTTCTAAAAGGACCAGCGCACTCGTAACGATAGTGCAACTGGTACATTGTTGAATAACTATTTTTCGCTACCCAGCTCGTTGTGAAAATGTCTTGATTACCCACCGGCTCCTCCTCCACATAAAAATTGAGAAAGCAGAATAAACATGGTTGGAAAGAAGAGCATTTATATCTAAAAAATGAAAATAATGTACCTTTATCAAGTGAATAAGAACATTAGAGAAAATAATGTGAATAAACAATTACTGAGCATATCTTTCATTGCTATTCTATATCTAAAAGTTCTATTCAGCTGTTGCATCGTGATCACAGAGATACGAAAAGAATAGAAACGAATATAAACAAGGAATCGCAGCGGTCAAAGAGTGGGCTGCACGTGGGTGAAGAAAAAACAATAAAAATAGAATAAACTTGAAAGAATGAGCAATATGATTAATAATGGAATTATGACTGAATGCATTAAAGAAATGAATACTGTTTGATTGTTTATCAAAATCAGACTCCTTAACGGGCCTGGTAGGGTCGGATCACTATTTTAGGGGCTTGTCTAAGGTGCAGAACAAGATACCGAAAAATGGCTGGCGGGCATTCCTACGGGGCCAGACAGTAAAAACAAAGATAACAAAAAAGACGGCAGGCTTGGTTAGCCATGCAGCTTTGTCGAGGAAAAGTCCACACAAGGATAGCCCTTCGAAGAGATCGGTAGTGTCTTTTTGTGTAAATATGTTGGTCATAGATATGATAAGATATGATAACTTTTATAGAAACAACGAGTGAATAGGGAGGAGAGGTCAATGCGCATGCGATCCAATAAAATACATTAGAGGGTATAGTAAACAAACTTTTCAATGTGCACTGCATCAACAATTAATGCGAATCTGTTTTATTTTCTAGTAAGCAAGAACCAAGTTAAAACTGCCCAATTTATATTAAGAAGCATACAAATACAAACAAATAGATCAATAATATCACTGATTCTTGTTCTCCTCGTTGTGTAACACGATTGTATAGTCAGATATGCTTTGCAGAATTTTCAACACGTGATCCCGAGCCTAAACAATAACCAGATTTCTTTAAATCAACACAATTTTGTTGTTCACTGTTAGCACCCTTCAAGGAACTTTATATGTGGTATCTTCATAAAAAAGTGTCTTGCGGAAATTATTAGCCAAAATCAGCGCCACTCTACCTTCTTAAAATATTTTGGAATTTTTTGGTGGACGGGGTAGTGAACCCTCATCTCAGATGTACACGATGCACTCTGAGACACAATATATGAACATCCAATATATGATACAATCTCCTTGCCTTTTGTGTTTGGCTCAATTCGAGATATACTCTAGACGTTTGACGAGAAATCTGGATTTCAAGCTGATTATTTTCCATCATGGAGAGGCCGATATTCGCTAAGTCTCTGAGTAATTCAAAGTCACTTTCTCCGAAATGTTTTGAGTGGAATTTCATGTTTCTGTCTAAATATTTAATATGAAGTGTGTTTCAATCGTACTATAGTGATAAACCATGCCAATAGGTGATGAACACATGTTTTGTTGATTTATCGATATCAAGAAAAAGTTAATAGGTCGCGGCGACTTCTCTTGCCTCGGTACCGGATTTTTGGTATACCTGCATACAACATATAAACAATATATAAGCCTAAGCCTGTGCTTTTAAACTTTTGGTAAAGAACAACTACCATACTTTGAAATTATGAAAATAGTTTTCAAATTGTCACGGGTGGTCCCTCGTTCTTTTGACAACTCTGGTTTCAACCACATATTCATAGCTCGGCCGCTGACCGGCCGGGATGCACTTTGAAAAAATGGGCCGCGGCCGGCCGTCGTTTTGCGGAGCCCTGAACTCAATTAACCTCCATTTTAATTCGTTTCAATTAACCTGACTTTGTCAAGGTAGATAGACTCACTTATTAGGATTATGTTGCTGGCAAGTACGCTCGTCTGAAAATGATATCTTTAATGTTGGTATAGTTCTGTGTCCATTACTGCTTCATTAAGATTTCTTTCGGTACTCAAAGTTGAGCAGATCCTCACCTTAACTCTTTAAGCGACGAAATAGAAAACAGAGGATTCTGAAAGTTAACCACAGAAACAATAATTGTAATTATAAATGTCAATTGAAATATTGTTTCCGTTAGTGGAGAGCAAATGTTCATGCGAAAATGAAAAGTGTTCCTACCCAAATTAGAGAACTTCTTGAAAAAAGACTATCACTGACATTCATTTTGCGACAACGATAATTAGAATTTATGTCAGAACTATTATCACAATGACACAATCAAATTCTGAGATGAGAAACACTCTGTCTACGCGTTTGAATATACTCAGTCAGAACAGTTAGCTAGCACCGTAGGTACGTAATTGTTAGATCTGCAAGAACCTTAAAGGGACATAGGGAGACCTATTTAGCCAATGTACATTTTATATCAAAATACACTTTATTAATTCAACTTTTCCGTTATTTCAACAAAACATGAGTTCTATTGAATATTTTTTAATCGGAAAAAATATTTGAATTTTCAAATTTACATATTTTTTCTTTTATACTCTTACTACTACTCTAATAATCTTTAGACCCTATAGTTATGAGCTGTATTGCAGCAACAAGAGACAAATTTGTTGGTATAGTGGACGGACGGATCGCTTGCAGGTAAAGGACTGCGAATGTTGCACTGGAGTGCTAATCTGTTTGGGTTTCAGTCTATTACCTGTTAGTATGCGCGCTGTTTGCAAAACTGACCAACCGGCGACTATAGTCCAATTCCTATCGTAGAAAGTACAAAACTTAGTTCCACGTGCAAAATATAGGAGTGCAATCATTTGCATAAGTAAGAAAATTATGCTGTTCTGCAGATAAGGGTAAAAAATAATGAAATAGGAACAAAACGAGTTTATACAATAGTTTTCTGAATTCAGTGAACATTTTGATTTCAATCGTAGTAATCCATATGTGGAAAGTAAACAGTTCCGGGTCGCTTATATAAAAGCAGAGGTTGTTGGTTAGCTATTCACTCACAATACTGTTTCGACCACGGTTGTTTAATTTTCTGTATACTTATATTTCTGGCCTAAAGGTTCGAGTAAATTCCGCGTGTTAAAATTTGTTTAGTTTCCTGAACCACTTGTCTGGAATAATAGCAGATTTCTTTAAGTAAAGGTTCTGCCATTTCCCCGGAACCTTCTGCGCAAAGACGGCTTACTTCTATCATTCAGCCTTCGGGTGAAGAAAACTGCAAAACCTGCAAGAGATCCATGTTGCCTGATACCTGACGGCTCATGAAATTTCCGTCGCGGTCACTAAAGGCTTTCTCATTAGATACTCTTTCAGTTGAAAGTTTCATAGTAATGTTTTATCATATCGAATTTCCAGGTGAAGATGAAGTTACTCATTCTAGTTGTCTTAGCGTGTGTTTCTCTCAGGACTGTCACTAGCAATTACTTCAAGAATACAACAAGACTTTATCCCAAGGGAAAGATCACCTACTTTCTTCCAACCGAATATAGTCTCCCGAATATCCCGAATGTGCCTCTAGGTTTGTTCAATATCTTCACTGCATTGCAGTATTAAGTTTTAAAATTTAAAACTCTTTCAACAAAACCAAATTCGGTAGTTATCAATAAAAAACCTACTCCCTTTGAAAACTTCACATATGCTTACAGATGCTGAAAAAACAAGTCTCTTAATGGAAGCAATGCAATTTCTAAGCGACAACACATGCCTAAAATTCGAAAACAAATCCACTGAGAATGAAAGATTGCTGGTAGGTATTTATCCGATAAAATGGGCTGTTATAAATTAGTTTGCCTATGTTCTTCGAAAATACGATTCTATTTTGGTTGTTAGTTTTTGATTCTAATTTTTTTACTATAAGGTTTTGTTTATTGCATTTCATAAATCCCACTTTCTCGGCGCGCACTGTAAAGTTAACTTTGACACTGCAAAATACCGTAACACGACAAAATGGAGCAATTTTGAACTGCTGATAGCTCACTTGCAAACTATCATTCTTGTAAAATCTAATATATATTTCGATAGCTAGTGATGCCAAGTTTCTTGCTAAATGGTTCGAATAATGTCCTATTCTAGATATTTTTAGAAAAAACAAGCCTTACTTCAATTGTACAATGACGCAGATTTGATTTACTGGACAGTCGCATGGGGGTCGTGTAACTGCGGTTGACGGTTTATCAGCAGGTACAGTTGGTAGTGGCGGCCATGGTGGAGCTGAAGAAATTGATGGGTTTATATAAATTCAATCAGTTTATTGTAATTTTAACTGAGTAAATCTCTCTTTGAGTTGTGATGTCTCAAATTTTGATGGTGATTGAATGAGAAAAAACCTACGAATTGTTTCAATTGGAGGTTCCTTTGATTGTTGTCTCACACGAGTCCAAGGGGCTGAAAGAAATAAGGAATGATATACAATTGTTATCAAATATATAGTAGTTTTTGCAAGAATTATAGTTGGCACGTGAGCTATGACAATTTCAAATTTGCTCCATTTTCTCGGGTTACGGTATTTTGATGTGCCAAAGTGAACTTTGCAGTGCACGCCGAGAAAGTGGGAGGGGCCGCCGGTCCCTAGACATAGTTTTATTGCGAACTGGACGCGTGTACTTCATGAACACTAAGCGTTTATTTCGTGTATCAGAACTTGCCATCTAAAAACTTCACATAGTACCTATCCCAAGCATTTTTAGACCCCAGTGTGTTTGCAAACCTCTACCAAATCCGACGTGCCCTCCATGTAAACGAGGAGTTTGCGTAATTGTCATTATCGATTGGTAAGTTTGTAGCATATTCTAATCTTTTGAACAGGATAAACTAAAGAGATGTTGCATCAATAGAGGCAATGCTGATACAATATGCACAACTTTCCCTCATATGTTAACCTTTAGTGTGCCCACAGCCCAGTGTCAACCGTTACCACCTACCCCTGCTCCAAAGGTAAGTCTTAGACATCGGAATTCTGTCTGTAAATCGTAAAGAGCTTTCTAAGGCGGGCAGAAATGTGGGGTAGAAACACTTTTAACTAATATAATGCATTTTTTCCAGAAATCACGTCCTCTTGAATGATAAACTTTCTTCTGTACCACAAAGAAGGTTTAAACTTGTATAATAAGTGTAAATAATTTTCTCAGCATAAACATTTCGAAAGTAATAAGTTGTAGTATATTTGTAATGCTCATAATAAATATTACATACTATGTTGTTATTCATTATTCTCAACAGCGATGTCCACTTGATAAACCTCTATGATTAGATAGTAATTTTTCTCAGAAATTATTCGGCGAAAAACGCTTGAATGCTAAAAAGACTAAATCTGCGGACACCATAACAACTTTATATAGGCACCTCTTTTATATTCCACACCATGATCTGGAGTACTTTCTAGGAACATATAGAAATCCGTACATATCTGTACAGATCAACTGTATTCGCTTGCACAGATTGCACAGATATTCGTCTTGCAGATCTGCTCTCTTTTTTGTAAATCGGTGAAACATTGAGTAGGGAAAAAATGTGACAGAAAAACACAAAGAAACAAAACATATCAAATATATGTCAGTATAATTAAATCTACAAGGTTGAACAACGATCCCTCAAACATAGTATGATTACTCCAAAGAAGAATACCTTTAACTAATTCGTTTATGATGTATTGCTTATTTCGTAGTATACTACTAATAAAAACAATAAACTACATTAGTGGGAATTGTTCTATGATTAATTTCAACGTTTTTGAATGAATTCCAACCTCGCAGTGGTCTATTGCAAGATTATTTCTATATCGAGCTTACTTGTCGGTCTAGGCACCCACTACTTGTGAAAGCAGAACAAAAAAAAGTCACACCATAGTTAAGAATCACAAATTTTGATAAGAATCGACTGCATGTCATGAAGTCACCTCAAATCAATACTTCATTGAATCCAACGGCAACAGTCACTTCATAGAGATTGCCCATTTTAGCGGCTTGGACGAATCCGCACCTCACATATGATAAAACGTAGATGCGCAAACGATTTCGTCAACGTGAAATACCAAAACATTATAAAAACTAACTACCCAGATACAATCAAAGTAAATTATAATATATCGTGAGTTAAAGTGAAAGCATCGCAACAATATAACATTTCGGAAGAAATCGACTTGGCGAATTTTAGGCCCAAATAAAGTCAGCGGTCAGCATTTGGGGCGGTTCGGTGCGGTCCTCAGTAGCAACCAGAACATTCTCTAACTGTCATTTATTTCGCCTAATAAGAATGATACGCACCGTCGAAGAACTGTGTAAAGATACCTTAGTACGATTCTTCTTAGTACGAACACCAGATGAAAGTTATTATTATTCGCTCGCACTCAGTTAATGGTGAAGTAAAAATGTGCGCAAACTTTTCCGGATTCCAACTCTCTTAATGTGCATGCGATAAAATAATCCAAAGTTTGTACTTTTGGATCCTCATAACAAATTGAAGATTATAAAAATAATTAAAAACAAAAATACTATTCTCCTCTGACATTCAAATTTCTTAATCCAAATGATTGTCTTTCCGCAAAACGTTGCTTCATCGTAAATGAATATCTAGTGCACGTTAGTTTGCATTTGTTTGGCTGTCGGAATCTATACACAAAACATTTTAAATAATAATATTCATTCTATCAGTCTACTCATTCTGCTGATTAACATTCTTCATTCAGCACTTGGGAACACATATTGCAATGGGACCACTGAAATAAGATAAATAAAAACTTTCGACTCCTCAGCCCACACTTTAATCCTAACGAACATTTATTCGCTTTCTAGAAAATAGCGAAAATGTGATCAGCGGCAATCGTAAAAGTTTTTTAGAAATTTCGATAGCATGCGCTGCTCACACGTATTTGAAACTTACCAGCATTTCGCTGGAGGTGGGCCACACTTAGGCCACACAAGCTTACAGATCTGTCCAGGTGGGCACCAATGACCATCACAAGTATCCTTAGGCGGGCAGGGGGGTTTTGTGATGATTGGAGGAAGAGTCTGCGGAGGTGGAGTCTGAGGGGGAGGAGTCTGAGGGGGAGGAGTCTGAGGAGGAGGAGTCTGTGGTGGGTCGGTCTTAGGTGGCTTCTCAGTCTTAGGTGGCTTATCAGTTTTTGGCGGCCAAGTCTGTGGGGGCGGAGTCTGTGGGGGCGGGGTCTGTGGTGGGTCGGTCTTAGGTGGCTTCTCAGTCTTAGGTGGCTTATCAGTCTTTGGGGGCCAAGTCTTTGGGGGCGGAGTCGGTGGGGGCGGGGTCGTCGGTGGTGGTTTCTCGGTCTTAGGTGGCTTCTCAGTCTTTGGAGGTTTCTCAGTCTTCGGAGGTTTTTCAGTCTTCGGGGGCTTTTCCGTTTTAGGTGGCTTTTCGGTCTTTGGCGGCTTCTTTGTAACGGGATTATCGACGCAGGCGGGTTTATCTCTACTGAAAGTAAGACAGTTATTCTGCGGCAATGCTAGGATCTTTTGGTCAGTGTTGATCTAAGAGATGCTTAAAATAGTCCACTTATGTTTTGTTACCACCATCAATGGTATCAAAAGAAACATTTCACTAGGGAACGGTAGTAGTTTATATAGATGATTCGAATTTACACAATAACATACCAACAGGGGCCACAACAAAATACTTCCTTGGAACAGTCGGACTTTTGCATTTCACAGCTTTGTCCTTTCTTACAGTCTATGTCATTACAGGTTTTGCTGGGACATAAATTACAAAAAATGGGTAAGCAGATGGCATCCGCAGTTGCCCGAGTCTCATGGAGAACTGCGACAAGAACGATTAGGGGAAACAGAATCTGAAAAGCCTTATTGAAGATTTCGTAAAGTCAGTCAAAAAAATTAATCATATCGTGGGGTGCTAAATGTTAGCTTGCAATTATCTTGCACAGTTTGACAGCTTAGATAAAAAACTGCGAATGCAACTGTTCCAGTACCACTCGAAGTATATACTTTAAGGCAGTCGTTTCGATTTCTAAGGAGGGCCGTGATATCTGTAGACTCTAATTTTGAGATAGTCTAATTTTGTAGTTGAAATGAAGATTTTCATTTGGCACCCAAACCAAAATAATTATTTTGAAACTTTCCAATCGGTGAGAAACAGGAATTTTCGATGGCCCTCTCAATTTATGTCTAATAAATGCGTTACTCGGTTAGAACAGAAAGTGGACAAGAATTTGCAACTTACCATACAAGAATGCATGTCAGATGATGGTATGATACTCTGGAAGTGGAGTATCTATTTATAGTCAATTGTAAATTATGGATTTCGATTTCACTTTAGTAGACAACATAATTTACATTTAGTTTTTGTTCTGTTTTTTGGGTTCATTTGATCGTTCCCTGATAAACAGAATTCTTTCTTCCTGAATTCCAGAAGGATTGGAATGTTATTGCATCAAAATTCAAACTATATAAGACCACTTCCGGATTATACCGTATTGTGAAGTTTGGAGTCCAATATCTAATGAAATTCCGCTACCGTAACCAGTTCCTATTTGTTGAATCTATCGAAATGTGTTGTGATAGTAGGAAGATTAGTTTAATTTTCTTGATACTAAGAGTAGAGATATCTAATATCTAATGTAGCTTACTGTAAACTGAGTTAGACAAACAGCAGAGAGCAACTAGTTAGTCCCGAAGGTTCCTTGTTATTACACTATTATTATATTATCTGTCGAAAAGAATACAAGATATTTTTCCCGGAATGGTTAAAACACCACAGCAGTGGTATTAAATGCCCCACAGCTGCGGTTTACGTATATTATTCACTGCAGCACTGCAGCGACGAGGAATGGTTGCTTGATGGGTAGAGTCTTTTTGTGGAAGGGTATTTGATTTTATGTTCATGACACGATATAAAAGTCAACATGAACGAGCGAAGGACTTGCAATTCTCATTGAGTTCCTAGGCTGAACGTGGTATCGGTCGCTTTCTGCCGAAAATATCATGAAAGGGAATTGAAGGTTAAGTCTCGAAATATCGTAGAGGCACCTATATTTTAAATGTATCTGAAATTCTTATAAAATAGGGAAATATAAAAGGCTATTAGGCAATTCTCGCTTCTATTTTGTTTAAGGTCACCTTTCGCATTCTTTTTGCTGGACAGTTTTCGCTCAAGACTTTTCGTAGATTCTTCGCCACTAATAAACCTTTGTTGTTCCTTACTCTTGTTTTTATATTATCCTCTGTGTTATATTGATAAGCAGTTGCTTATGGGGGAATTAGTGTGTGCGGGAAACTTATGTGTTGGGAAAATAATTGTTCTTTTCTTGGTTATTCTATCTCTTCGAGGGATCTTGTTGTATCTCGTCTATTGCTCGTCTGGATGTTCTTTGGTTTCTCGTATTCTTTCTATTTTATAAACTTACGCACCACTGAACCACTGCGATTACTATTTCTCTGAAAGTTTTCGTTGGTCATAATACTGACTGACATTCAGTTATTATCGAGTAATTATATCCAGATTATCTTACCATCTATTCCATGTTTTAATCGGAACCGGGTGTAAGGAGAAAATACCACCCGATTTCGACATTATCATTTACGTGAGTATTATTCCGAAATAAGGTTTGTTGAGCGTAGATAGCCTTTTCCGAGCCACAATTACGCCCTGATCCAGCTACCTATGCCTACAGTTTCTTCTTCGGTGGTTCAGGGTAGAATCAAAATATATACGGAGTTTGAGGAGGTGGAGTCTGGGGAGGTGGAGTCTGTATTTGTCTTGCAGATCTGTCATCTATTTTGTAAATCTGTGAAACATTGAGTACTGAAAAAAGGTGACAGATGGGGGACTCAGCGGCGACTAGAACCTTCTCTAAGTGGCATTTATTTTGCGTAAGTCAAAATGTCCGCAAACTTTTGAGCAGGATTCTATCTCTCTTAAAGTGCATCTGATAAAATATATAATATTTAGTGTTTTTTGGATCCTCCTAAGATATAGATGATTATAAAAATAATTTTAAAAAAATACAATTCTCCGCGGACCTTCTGATTTCCTGATCCAAATGAGTGTCTTTTTGAAGATCGTTTTTTATCGTAAATGAAAATCTTGTGCTCCTTAGTTTACATTAAAAATCTATATACAAAAAATTTTGAATAAGAATATTCATTCTATCAATCTACTCATTCTGCTGATTAAGATTCTTCATTCAGAACTTGGGAACACATATTGCAATTGGACCGCTGAAATTTGATAAATATAAACTTTCTACTCCGTAGCCAACTGCTTAATCCTTTTTATCTTTTATTCGCCATATATAATAGAGCGATAATGAAACTTTATCGATATCAGCGGCAATCGATAAAGTTTTTACGAAATTTTTGAAACTTACCAGCATTTCGGTCCGGACGATCCTGGTGGAGGTGACGCACACTTAGGCCACACAAGTTTACAGATCTGTCCAGGTGGGCACCAATGACCATCACAAGTATCCTTGGGCGGGCAGGGGGGTTGTGTATTGAATGGAGGAAGAGTCTGCGGAGGTGGAGGCGGGGTAGTCTGTGGTGGTTTGTCGGTCTTAGGTGGTTTCTCGGTCTTAGGTGGCTTGTTAGTCTTTGGCGGCGGAGTCGGTGGGGGCGGGGTCGTCGGTGGTGGTTTCTCGGTCTTAGGTGGCTTGTCAGTCTTTGGCGGCCAAGTCTTTGGGGGCGGAGTCGGTGGGGGCGGGGTAGTCGGTGGTGGTTTCTCGGTCTTAGGTGGCTTCTCGGTCTTAGGTGGCTTGTTAGTCTTTGGCGGCCAAGTCTTTGGGGGCGGAGTCGGTGGGGGCTGGGTAGTCGGTGGTGGTTTCTCCGTCTTCGGAGGTTTCTTAGTCTTCGGAGGCTTCTCAGTCTTGGGAGGTTTCTCGGTCTTCGGAGGCTTCTCGGTCTTTGGCGGCTTCTTTGTAATGGGATTATCGACACAGACGGGTTTTTTTCTACTGAAAGTAAGGCAATTATTTTGCGAAAATGATCGGAGGATTCATGAAATATATCACTTTTGCTTCCTTACCACCACCAATTATATTAAAAGAGATTTTTCACTTAGAAATCGGTAGTAGTCTATATAGATAACTCGAATGAATAAAGGTACTTGTGTTTTCAACGGATTCTGTTATTTACACAATAACATACCAACAGGGGCCACAGCAAAATACTTCCTTGGAACAGTCGGATTCTCGCATTTCACAGATTTGCCCTTTCTTACAGTCTATGTCAGCACAGGTTTTGCTGGGACAGAAAAAATCACAAAGAATTGGTACGCAGATGGCATCCGCTGTTGCCCGAGTCTCATGGACAACTGCGAGAAGAACGATTAGGGGAAACAGAATCTGAAAAGCCTTATTGAAGATTTCGTAAAGTCAGTCAAAAAAATTAATCATATCGTGGGGTGCTAAATGTTAGCTTGCAATTATCTTGCACAGTTTGACAGCTTAGATAAAAAACTGCGAATGCAACTGTTCCAGTACCACTCGAAGTATATACTTTAAGGCAGTCGTTTCGATTTCTAAGGAGGGCCGTGATATCTTTAGACTCTAATTATGAGATCTAATTTTGTAGTTGAAATGAAGATTCTAATTTGGCACCCAAACCAAAATAATTATTTTGAAACTTTCCAATCGCTGAGAAACAGGAATTTGCGATTGCCCTCTCAATGTATGCCTAACAAATTCGTTATTCGGTTAGAACAGAAAGTGAACAAGAATTTGCAACTTACCATCGAAGAATGCATGTCAGATGATGGTATGATACTCTGGAAGTGGAGTATATATTTATAGTCAATTGTAAATTATGGATTTCGATTTTCAACACCGATTGAAGTTATTGCATCAACGTACATATAACGCAAAACATCAACGCAGTTGCATAAGAATTTTGTTTTCATTTACAAATTTCAGTATAATTGTTGGTTTATTTGGTAAATTTTCCATAATTTAGTTAAGGTATATTGCATAAGCTACATGTTTTCTAGTTTTTTATGATTTCAGACTCCGCCTCCTCAGACCCAACCTCCACAAACTCTTCCTCCACCAGTTACTCAGGCTCCATGTCCACCTCCAGATACCTGTGATGGTCATTGTTGCCCCCCAGGCGAGGTCTGCAAACTTGTGTGGCCCTATTGTCCGCCTCCAACCTCTTCAGGACCGAATTGTTGGTGAGTCGAACATTGTGCAGATCAGTATTAAATTTAAAAAAAGCAAAAAAAAAAACGGTTACGTCGATTTTACTACTCAATCCAAAAAAGAGCATGCCTTCAAGGCATACGAATATTCTTAACAATTTTATATATTTTATATAAATTGATCTTTATTTCAGCAGTCAAGTTGCGGTGTGTGTTCCTAAATGCTGAAGAAACACGAAGTCCAAGCAACGGCAAAATAGATAATTAGAATAAATATTTGAATATCATTGTGATACTTCAATTACAATTACAAAAGTTTCAAGTCAAGTATATGATATGAAGCATATGAGCCGTAAGCAGAATTGCGTGCCCTTATACTGCATTGCCTTCTATTTAGAAGGCCCCGCCCCCTTTCTCGCTGGACAGCGTTTCCTTATAAAGTTGAACCAAGGGATCTCATATAAAATTCTTCATAACTTGGCGGAAACATAAAATTTTGCTAATCTGTTTTCGGAACTATGTAAC
>JAQGAV010002114.1:0-17131 GCA_034691345.1 Phasmarhabditis papillosa
TTAATGTTAACCGTTTGATTAAATGCCTTAAGGAGTTTATCATTTATTGATTGACTATAGAGAAACGGAAAGTTACCATAGAATTTTACAGGATCGCACTGAAAGAGAAAAACTACAAAAATAAAGACTTTGCTTATTAGTTTAGTAAAATTGAAAAGTTTTAGGGATATGAATTTGGTTCAAAAATACTAAGAATTTGTTAAATCTGAGACTCCCAATGTAATTTTAATTGGGAATGTTCTCTTCATTGTTTTGGACTAATTTTAGAGAATTCAAAGAGTGCCGATTAGTGCCAGCCCGGTTCGACTCATTACCCGCTCGGCTTTGTTCCCCGTATACGCAGAGGTAGTTATCCGGCCCGGCCTGATATTTTTGAGGCGAGGCCGGGCCGGGCCGGGTTAGGCCGGTTTTTCTTCAAGATCCCGGTTTTTCAGGAATAAATAAGCAAATTGTGGGTACATTTGAATTTTTTTTTTTTGTTTGAATTAGCCATTTCTCAGCACAAGGAACTTATTGAAAAATAACAAAACATAATTGGCCCGGCCCGACATTCGAAACATTCGAAACTCATTTTACCGATTTAAATATAAAATATATTAACAGAATATCCAGTACTTACCCTGATCAAGGATTCATTCAACGGTCTAAGCAGTTCCAACATCGGCAAGGTCTCATTGTTCCATGTAAGATTAGTGTTTCTTGAGATTTCAATCAAATGTACTAAAAATACAGCAAAACTTTTTTTCGGCTGATTTCAATCAAAGGTGGCGTGGTGGCCCAGTAGTTAGAAGCTTTGCCTCATAAGCGGGAGGTCGATGTTTCGAATCCCCCCGAAGAAATAATGTTGGCAAAGTTGTTCTGATTCGCCGCCTCCACTCCCTGGGTACTCTGATATGAAATCCCTCTTCCTATGGTTCCCTCTTCATCCTCCAAATATCTGTGATCTCGCATTTTCTTAAATTAATAAACAAACTTTTAAAAATCTAAAAACTAAATAACTAACTAACTAATTGTAAACTAAGAATTCGAAAATTATCTTTTTGCCGAAAAGCGCGTGCAGCAGTTGGGGTGGGCCTGCGTAAGACACACACTCTTCTTCGTAGGCCACCGACCGAGAAGCCTGCTTAACTATAGAAAAGACTATAACTATAATATCTTTACTAATGTTACTATGATATATGACGAACTTACAATAATAATCTGACTTTTTTAGGCCTTCAAGTCTAGTTAATGGTCCAATTCTCTTCAACCGTGACAGCTTCAAATGCAAATTACTCGTGTGTTTAACGTGTAGATAAAATGCCTCTCTAAATTATAACACTCAAAAAAGTTAACCATGGGCACATGAGCTGGGAAGTTCGCGGGCCGGCCCGGGCCGGAAATTGAGCTGGGCCGAATTGTGAAATATACTAGGGCCGCCGAAGCTGAATTTTTGGTAAATCGGCCGGCCTTTTCGGGCCGGCCCTACTGGGCCCAACTGTATTGTTGCATTTTTATATAACAGTTTATACCTTTTTAATGTGAGTTAAATGAGGAATAGGATAATGATGCTAATGGTTTAAGGAATGGTCAGCTCCGTTACGCAATACTTTTAAACTGTCCCAGTGCTTTCATTACTATAAAATTTGTTTTGTTTATTGGCCAGGATCGAAACTTTAAGAAAGGGCCTGTCCATTGCCACCTAAGGTAAGATTAATGAAAAAACATACGTGCAGTGAGCATCATAATAATCAATTTCTTGTGGACTTGTTGTATCTGTTATAATGAGTTCTCCACATCCATGTGACTCTATCGGAACGAAGTGAATCACAAATATAACTGAAATAACAAAATTTGAACTAACTATTTCTTTCTTATTTCACTTATTATCATAATCACATTATAGGAATATATTAAAAAAATATAAAAATACAATTCCCCTCAACTAGCTGGCACCGCAGTCATGCATCAGAGGTGCTTATCCGGCCGGACCAGGCATGCGTTTTAAAATTTCAGGCCGGGCCGGTCCGGCTCTGGCATGGACCACATGTTATACTGGCACCTGTTGGGCGCTTACTCTGTAAGCCTATGATGACACGGCATTCAAAACGAATATACTGTTTTAACTTTATATTAGATTTAATTTAACTAATTTAATTAATTAACGGATATACAAAAGTTATGTTGAAGATATTACAGCCCAAGGATGGGAACCGGTGGTTCGCTTCGAGCGAACTTTCAAAATATCCGCCCAGGCTGGCCCGTCAAATTCACACTCCTGATAGAATCTATAGAAATGGAATTAAAGGACTTTTGTTTTAAAAGTTTTATGTTACCTACCCAAAAATATAATAAACCATTTCATTGAAAGAAAAGTATCGAAATGATATAATTGTTTATTATAAAAAAGCATGGTGTTGGTGGGAAAAGTTCTCAATGCACTGAGTATGAGAATCTCTTGCAATATAGGGAATATACATTCTCGGTTGTCCCGAGTTTTCCTCTTGTTTGCTTGCATAGTCTATATGAAAAGCAGTATACTCCAGCCCAGTATTCTGGATGGCCGCGGTGTTATATAAAAAAGAATAAAAACGCTGTGGATTTGTAGCCTTTTCTTCTTCAAAATAATATACCTAAAACTGCTTCTGTTTTTAGAATACTGAGCTGCAAACCCTGCACTTGATACAGACTGTAGCTAATTCAAACGATTCCTTCTTACAAGGCCAAGTTCAAACGTTGTTACATTGGACGATTCCCTATGATTTGAGTACGTTGTCTGTAGATAAATCCTGCAGATATGCTTTTGATACTCTTGATAGTCTGTAAAATAAATGCGTTCGACTCTTTCCATTGGACATTTCGTTACTAATAACTTCTACAAAGCTCCTTAATCCACTAATTGTTCATTCTTTTATATACTACCAGGGGTGTTCGCGGGCCCTCCCGATGTCTGGAATTTTCTTGCCAAAACTCCCCCCCCCCCTATATATTCCTATACTAAACGTGATAATCTCAATTCTTATATATTGCTCATCTAACATGTGTTAAGCAGTGTATAATAGAAGAAGGTCTGTTGGCCCTTAAGTAATCGGGTCACTCACTCTGTCATAAACAATTTATGCACCACCAACCAATATTTCAGCCACCGCCGCTCCGATATATATCACGTATTATTAAATTATACATCAGACTAGATAAATCTTACAATTAGACAATGTTTCGAACCATTCTTTTATTTGATAACCGATAAGTTCAAGTTTGAACTGAAGGTGTAGCCTGATAAAACGGAATGAATATCTAATTTTATTAATAACTTATAATTCTTGTTAGTTTTTGAATTGTAGAACTTTATAAATTATTCAACGCGCTATTTTGTGACCAAATTTACAACTAACCTGTTTTTGTCATTTGTTCTGGGTTTCAAAATTATTATAGCGTGGAGCCGTAAACTCAAAAACTCCATACAAAATAATAGCTTTTCCCAAAAAACGGGCTAACACTGCAGCAGCCTTCGTTACTAGCCAGTCGGTTTGCATATTGCATAACATTTGTGCTGATTAATCCTAATTAGGGTCAACAAACCTTTGTTCTTAGCGAAAACACAAAGAATAACGGCAATAATAGGTAAATCTGTTACAGAAACATCCCCTTTAATATAGTCCGCGGCCAAAAGATATGCAAGTTAAAGGTCTGAGTGCTCAATTTAAAACGCACAAAGTAGTCATATTCACGAATGTTTATAAATTGTTTTAGAAAAATAAATTAGCTATGGTGTTGTACATTGCACCATACACTATTCCGCGTTTTCGTGCACCAATACTCGGCCGCGCACCAGTAAAATCTCCAGTTAGTACCGTATATCCAAGCATAAGCCTTGGCCGCCGACTATACCTAGACAAAAAACAATGCTTACAGTATAGGTATTAACATGGACTGCATGTAACATCCTATTTTTATTTCACCCATTAGAAGAACCTTATTAGGGTAAGAAAATGGCTCGGTAAGGTTACCGGTACCCCGTTTTACCCGTAAATTTTCAAAAACCTTACTGAATGCCCACTCATTAGTCCAGGTTACCCAATTCCTATGGCCGGTTTGCAAAAGCTGTCTTTCAAAACTGTTTTAGAATCTTTCCAGAGTAATGAGGCCGCGTCGTCTGCGTATTTTATGAGAAAGTTGCATATTTTGCAAATTTTGAAGCGAAGAATGGTTCAAAATGCGCCTTTAAATTTTATTTCAACACGGCATTTTATTTTAATACTGGCCCTGATCTATACTCTCAGTTATATGCAAATCGTTGATAGATCTACTAGTTTTTTGTCTAAATCGATGCGAACAGCTGCATTAAGTGACCAGACCGAGTCAGTGAAAGGGTAACAGACCCGCGGCTAAGTCTCCGCCCACAAAGAGAGCTAAAAACTCTGTTTCTCAACTGGAGAAGGGGATGATATGACACGTAACCCTTAGTTAGTTTAACAATTTAGACTTTTTGTTTTAGAGCAGATTTTGGCTTTGTAGCGCACTAAGCAGTGCAACACTTGATGGAAGTTCTATTCAACACTATGTTTTCTAGTTTTAGAGAATTATTTGTCTTATTTAAAATTATACTTTTTATTGCTATATTAAGTAAATTAAGCAAAAATGTACGTTTAGTTACAGAAAGGTGATTCCTGAGCTGCAACTTTTCAAAAAGTTTGCCGTTGGCTTTTGCCTTTAACCTAAATATGTAGGCTCGGGAAATAATATTTTGTAGCTCTGTAGCTCAGACTGAAAACTAATAAGGCCGCGTGCTGCGTATTTTGTCATTTTTAACACTGCGCCTGCTGGCATTCTACGCGCGCGATATCAGCAGATTGCAAACTTACCTTCGCTCTGCCTTACTCAGACAAAATATTGCAACACTCCTGCTTATTAACACGGCCTTATTACTTTTGAATCCGACTATAACTCAGATCTGCCATTTTCTACCATCTCCCAGTAGAATATTCGAATTGTGTTTTAACTAGATTCTGGTTTTTTATTCCTTTTTCCATAATATTTCGCGCAACATCCTTTCAAAGTGCCTCGTTAGTTCGATATGTACTCGTTTCTCATTCTGAATGTCAAAATAGATTTATTGTCCCAAATGCCTGAGGCGTTAACTCACTAGACAACCCCCCGATTATAACTTTGGAATTAATTTTTTTTTGTTTTTAACTACCTAAAACTTTTAATTAACAATATTTTAAAACTGAAGAAAAACCGCCTTTTACTTCACTATGTCAACAAATACAATTCAAAGCAACCTTATAGTCTTGATGAGTCCGTTTTACCACTAAAATACTTCTAACCATTTTTTCAACGAATTCAGTTTATTGTATTAGGATAGTCCATGTTCTAGAAACAAAACAGCGTCTGACTTGATCCTTCTTTGCCGGCTCCAGGACATTTGAGCGCGCTCAAAATGTAGGCGCTCAAATGTCCTTACGCTTCTTTGCCAACCTAGCTGCTGGGACAAACTGAGAGCAATAACTAGTTCCAGATGCACTTTTTTCTAACTTTATTATTCTTTCTTATAAAACTAAAAACTATCTTAATAATATTATTAAAAATATAAAACAGTTCTTTATGAAATTCTCAAAATTGCATTTGCCTTGTGCAGCCCGTGATAGAGAACCGTCTTTTCATTAAACAAGATTTGTTGTTTTTTACATTGTCTGCCCTCTCTTCCTTGTTTCTTCTTGTTCCTCAGTCTCTCGCCCGTGTTATTTTCTAGAAAGGTCATTTAGCCAGCAGCAGACTCTTTTTACACTTTCAATAGGGGGGAACTGACGGAATATGAACTTACCGAAAGTTCGGAAGATGGTCAGAAATGTTGTTTTCTATATAGTTTTGTATAGATTCTAATCCCTCTATATTTTAAAAGTATTTAAAATAAAAAATTAAAATAAAAGTATTAAAAAGTATTTAAAAATGAAAATAACTACCACTGACTTTATGAAAACCGAGCATAACAACGTCACGAAGATTCAGAAGCCAATTACTTATTATAGTCGGCGGACTTATCGCTAGCACCCAAAGGTCTAAAAAATTCAAAATATAGCATAGATTGGCTGTAATAAGATCTAATAAATTTGCAGTTCGTACCATAACTCCCCTTGCAAGCATTAGTCCATCGACTGTATAAACAACTTCGCAGTTTTGATTGCAAAACATACGGGGTTTCCCAAAGTAGATGCATACATAAACTATTCCAATTTACGGTTTATTGTACATTGCTTTAGTATGCAACGAGTGCTCTAGCATTACTTACTAAAAAGATGTTCGATCAACTTCACAACTTCGTAAAAGGACGGACCCTATTTTAGAACATCTATAACGTTAGAGAAACTCAAAATTTATATGCCACACTAATCCCGAAACGGTAGTGGAATATCTATTATGCCAGTATTTTTTGTGAACATTACGCTGAGACTTGGTGTTTCGCTTGCCTCTCACACGCATTGAAAATGAAATGAGGATGCGAATCCAGATCTCAGTTCAATAGAAAATGAATAAAACGAGCGAATATAAGATTTAGAGGAGAACCAGCCTTTAGAATAAGTGTCTATAGTTTGGTGGTCGAACTTTGGGATCAAGTCATCTATTCTTGGTCGGCTTTTTAAGAGATTTGGTCATTAATTTAGCTCATACAGCAAATATTTTCCTGTTTTTTTTTAACTTTTAGAGCCATTCTCAACGAAATTGTGTTTAAACACTCCTTTATTACTCGTGAACCGGAGTATGCGAAACTGATAGATGTTTAGGTTATTCGTAAACTGTGAGGTTTGAAAATGAAATCAGGCAGTAAAGTTTGTATGTATATTAATAGCAAAGCTATAGACTATAGCCAATGTCGGCGGACTAATCGTTTGCAGTTAAAGGTCTAATAAATTAAAAATATAGTATATCTTTGCTCTAAAGTTGCTCTAGTTACTCTAATAAGCTCTAAAAAATTTGCAGTTCATACCGTAACCTCTTGCAGCGATTAGTCCACTGACTATAAACGAATCATGTATAGTTTGTATCAGGAGCTAGGTTACCAGCGTATTATCCTAGGGAGCAGCGGTTTTATATAAAAATGAATGGAAAAGCGGTTGACTGGTAGTCTTTCATTAAAAGTATCTTCTCATTTTTATATATAGTCTATAACAAACAAAAGACCGCAGAGCGCGGTGGTATACGTAGGCTTCCGCAATTGGGTATTTGTCTTTTTCTGGTTATGATACAAAATAAAACTAGTACACAATAATAATTTTCTGACAACAAACAAAAATTGCGCTTCAAACCATATAATGCTTTTCCAATTTTGCCACCGAACGAGCGATTCTCCAAACGTTACGCAACTCCGCGAACTGCAGTCTTCTTTTTGTTATGGACTATAACACCTTTTCTTCCCAGCATACTTCACTGGAAACCTAGCCCTTGATACAGTTCCTAACAAAAAGAAGACTGCAGTGCGCGGTAGAGAGTAAGATTTGTAAAATTACTCGTTCTGTGGCCAAATTAAACTTCCATTATATGGTTCAATGCGAATTTTTTCTTTGTTGTCAGAAAAATATTATTGTACTACTTTTATTTTGTATCATGTCCAGAAAAGGACAAATACGCAATAGCGGAAGCCTATGTATACCACCGCGCTCGGTGGTCTTTTGATTGTTATAGACTGTACAGTCTATAGTTTTTTACATAATCATCCAAGTTTATAGTCTGCTTATTTCAAACTTTTCTCTTATTGTTTATATATTCATATTTACTTACTTTTACAACTATTATAAACTTTGTAATTTAAATAATCTTTTCAGAATTCTATTTCGACCATGAGAATATCCTATATAATGCACTTCCTCATCCCCCTATTGCTGCCATTTTTGGCATATTGCCATGAGAAACCGGATGTAGTAGTGCTAACTGTAGCTACTGAACAGACTGATGGACTAACTAGACTTGCGCAGTCAGCAGAAACATTTAATATTCCTTTAAGAGTACTAGGAATGGGACAGGAATGGAAGGGAGGTGATACTAGGATTGAACAGGTGGGGTTTGGGAAGGAACAGAGGTCGAAAGGACCGTCCCGTTTTTAAAATTTTCCCGGCCTGATCCTGCCTGAAATTGTCACCCTTTGAGGAAAGATTGATAGTTATCAAAATAGTAGCGGGATACCGGCCTTTTCTAACTATCCTGGAAGAACGATGTTGCGTACCCCAGGGCTGGGAATTTGACGGGCCGGGACGGGCCAGGGCCGAAAATTTGAGAAACGGCCCGGCCCGACAGGCTTTTTCGCAGCCCTGGCGAACTATAACTTCTTAGCCGCGTGGTAGAGAACCAGTGCGTGTTGACAGGAATACCTAATTTTTTATCTAAAACTTAAACGCTCATACTTTGAGGCTTTTCTTGCTGAAACTCCTGTAAAAACCAATGTTATCGGGAGCTTTGTATAAAGCTTCATTGCATGACAGGCTATAAATATATTTGGCCTAAATAGCTTCTTTCTAGGGCGGAGGCCAAAAAATCCGTATTCTACGAGATGCTCTTGAAGAATACAAGGACAAGAAGAACACAATCTTCATCTTCGTTGATGCGTAGGTTTTCCCCATTTTCCACTGAAACTTTGTAAAAGTTTATTTTCTAATTACTCTTTTGTAAAAACCAACATTATTTAATAAGCGATTATTATTCTTTCATTAACTCTTTTTTAGTTTTATTTAAAAAAAATGTAAGTTACCTCAAAGGGTGGGATTTTCTCCGGCCGACCTTTTTCCACCCCTGCGGCCTAAAATATTTTATTCCTATTACAGTTACGACGTCATTTTCACTGACGGTCTTAACACGATCCTTGACCGTTTCTTTGACCATTTTGGAGACTACCGTATCGTCTTTGGCGCAGAGCCATTCTGTTGGCCCGATCAGACATTGGTTCCGGAATATCCATTAGTCGATTTTGGAAAGAGGTTGGTGTTCAATTCCTACATTTGGTTACAACCAAATCTAACTAACACTATAGTCTATAGTAAACAAAAGACCGCAGATGGCGGTGGTATACAAAGGCTTCCGCAATTGCGTATTTGTCTTTTTCTGGATATGATACGAGCGATTTTCCAAACTTTACACAACACCGCGCACTGCAGTCTTCTTTTTGTAGTGGACTATACTAAGACTAAAAACCACTTTCGAATATCAGAAACAAAATGAAAAGACCTAGAATGATATTTCTTAATAGCCAACAACTGATTTAGCCTGGCTTTACTGGTTGTGAGTGTAGTTTGAAGCACATTAATACATACATCGGGATTCCACTTATATGACTTTGATCATCCATATTAAACTACAATAAGTATATAATTAATTGAATCCACTAAATTAGTTCTCCGTAGCTCCTAAACGGTATCTTCTTAAGATTCCTGAATTCCGGACTATTCATGGGATACGCTCCCGAGATGTACAAGATGGTAACTTTGACTGAAGTAGCTGACAAAGATGACGACCAGCTTTACTACACAATGATATATCTGGATGAAAAGCTGAGGGTATGTTTTCATATTATAGTTTCGCAAAGTTACAGTAATTCTTGATTTGCTTTCGTTATTTTAATGCAGTTAATGGTAACTTCTTCAAGAATTGATCACTTTGGTATTGTCAATCTTGATTGACTACGTAGCTCACTAATTCAGAACCGAGTATCTTATATAACGTTCAATTAATTTACCTAGAAACAATTTTGCAGAAAGATCTCAAGATCGCTCTGGATTCCATGGCCCGAATCTTCCAGAACCTCAATGGAGTCACTGACGATGTTGAACTACAGTTTAACGATGATGGCGATGCCGTGGTAACAATTTTAACAACTTAAATATAAAATTAAAAGTGACTGGGCAAAGCTAATATTACTCATGTTTATATGATTGAATTACTAAAAACGGTTTAGAAAATTTAAAACATCTCTTATAGTGGACGGACAAATCGCTCGCCGCTAAAGGTCTATTTATAATAATGCGAGCGCACAATTATATCGGTTACTTGAATATTTCCTTTTGATTTCCGCGCTCCTTCTAAATTCTACAGTACACCTTTGCAAACGATTCATCCATCGACTATATCTATATTTGTTTTCACAGGAAAAAGATTGATCGCTGGATCATTTTTGGTTTGCATTGTACTAGCACTAAAGTCATAAAATAATTATGGTATTAAATACCAAAAACACTTTTCAAGAACTCTGCAATAAAGTTATGATTTAGGCCTATAACTCCGCCTACAACACTCATCCAGTCATTATTCATGGTAATGGTCCTAGCAAGAAGCATCTTAACTATCTGGGAAACTATGTTGCTAGGAAATGGTCAGCCACCAGCGGATGCTTTAACTGTGGCGATAAGAGTAAATTGAATTTAAAGGTTGGTATTGGCAGAGAAAACGATTAGAAATACAATCAGGACCAACTTTTCGGGATGAATTAGAACCGCGGTTATCCGCAAACCACATTCCCGACCATACTAATATAGCTACTTTAAAAACTATAGTCTATCTGAAGACCTAGGTTTCCAGCGCGGTATCACGAGCTGGGGGCTGTGTTATATAAAAAAAAGAATGAAAATCTGTCGACGTGGTGCGTTTTTTCCAAAAGTACATTCATTTTTATAACACAGCGCCCAGCTCGTGATACCGCGCTGTATACCTAGGTCTTGAGATAGACTATATATGAAAGCAGTTGAATAACCTACTAAAATATTCTCTATTTGACTGGTTTACCAACAATCAAAACAGAACACCAGCAAAAGGCAAAAAAGTTTGGCGGTTAAGCTTACTGACGCCCGTTTTAAAATAATTTGTTCTAAACCATACAATTGTCATATGTTCCAAGATATTAGAATATTATTAATTAAGTGTTTAATTACTAAAGTTTTTTAGGAAACCTCAGAATCCGACTACCCCCTAATATCAGTCACAATCAACATTGTCAAGCCAATTCCTTTCGTCGAGGAGGTATACCTCAACTTTACCATAGATTGTAGGCAAACCAACTTTTTAGGCTTTGGAAGCTTTTGCTCGTCAGGATTACCCCAAGTCAAGAATGGCTCTGTATATCTACAATTCGCAACCGTTTAACATCAAAACTGTAGGTTTTATGTTTTGTATTCTAAACTGGAACATAAGTTTATTGTAACTTCAATTTTCAAAAGCGATTGGCCGAAAAAACATAAAGTAAAAAAAGGGCACGAAAAGTGGGATAAACAAGCTGCTGTTTCCTAAGCCTTCTGCAGCTGCGGGGAGTCCAACCCACAGCCTCAGACCCTTACCGATTCAGATACCGTTGCTCAAACCAATAGGATGAAGCACCCGCGAAACATGGGGTTCGTAAACGAAAAAACTTAACATTGTTACTGTTTATTCCGTATATCAATGTATATCACATTACAGCTGTTCTTGTTATTCTTTCCATCTTTGGGGCAGCTAGAAGTCGGTTTGCGGGAATCATAAGAGAACATTCAAGCATACATACCACGGTTGCTCGATCCGGCTTGGGACGGGGGAGGAATCGAACCCACAACCTTTTCTCCTCGCGGATTCATAGACCGGCGCTCTACCAGATGAGCTACTACGCCCCCTAACTAATCATCAAGAATCCCTTAAATCTGAACTATTTTATGGTTTCCATTTCGTTCGTCACAGATTTTTTTCTATAAATATACCATTTTCCATTAAAAACTGTAATTTTCCGAAATAAACCGGTATTTCCAGAATTTCACCTATTTTTTAAATTGTTTTCTAAATTTTAAAGTCCCCAGGTTTTGGAAAAATCATATTTTCTAGCAAAAATCCTTCATAATGTCTGATTTCTATTTTGTTTTCGCTTTATTTTTGCAATGATTTTCTCGGTTGACAGCACCTTTCATACCACGTTTTTCTTACACTAATGACACTTTTTTGCAAAACTCAACGTCACCCGGCGGACTCGAACCCGCGTCATTCCGGTATCAATCATAACCGCCAAAGATATCAGTTATCTATAGGCTTTTTTGAAGAAGTCAACTTTAATACATAAAAACTAAGCGAACACAATTATGTTTCTAGAAAAACGGGAATGATAAAGAAAAATAGAAGAAAAAAAGAAAAGAAAACCACATGTTCAATCGAAACCTAACCTAATTTCAAAACATATTGTAAGCGCCAAGAGTAACAAAGAGTAGTGAGTGAGTAATTCGTCTTGAATCGCACTATACAAGGATATAGGCCTAAATTGCATTGATTCAGCAACCAGACAACTTTCGATTAGCGTACTCATCCGGGATATCCGGAATCCCGGTTGCGGAATTTGCAAACCGATGGTTTTTAGAAAATATTACTATAGGATGGTTAAGATCTAAATCCGAAAATAATATGGCAATAGCAAAGAGGCCGTCTGACATGGGCTTTGAACCATTCCATATCAATAAAGTGACAGTCGATGAGGTGAACTGCCACATCACAAGTTCCTAGTAAAATAAAAGTTGAACGTCCCGATATTGAGTTTTGTCCTTGGGTTAAGCAATTCTAATTATTCCAATCCTATTATTTTCATTTCTAAACCTATAATTTCAGAAATTGCCTGGAACCCGAAGAATGCTCTGCACATACCACTAACGGTAGGCCATTTATTCTGAAATTTATTAAATCTCGTAAATTCGTAAGAGTTAACTACCTTTTTAGTAAGATCCGAGAGTAATAATGGAGTTTTATAAAAGAATCTCCCGAAAATGCATCTGAAAGTTTTCGAAATACGAAAAATTATAATTATGCATAAAAATACTCAAGTAACACTCCATTATTACTCTTGAAACAGACTTTATAAGGTTTTTATATTTTCCCATTCGTAAAAGGTAATAATTTTTGATCCATTATTAGTACATGAAAGGTTAATGCCGAGAATAAGAAGGTAATCCTTATTCAAAGCATCTTGAGTTAATACTTACCGGTTAATAGTTCGTTAGCTGTTCAGTGAAGCAGAAAATAGTGTAGCTTATATTAAACTGTTCTTTGGAGCTTATATTCAACTTGTATTTATTATTTTTGTTTTATAGTCAGCGCCGAGAGTAATAATGTCACTTGTATTTATATGATTTTAACACCGCACCTGCAGGCAAATTGCCCGCGCGTACTTGCAAAGTACAATTTTGAAAGGAGAGTAGCCGCCAGATGCTGGCACGTTGCTGGCAGAAGGGTCACAGACGAGCATTGAATTCTTTACACTCCAGCATTGCTCTTGGCGCTGACTATCATTGAAGCTTGTATTCAACTTGTTCTTGTTAATTTTGTTTTACTACATAGAGTTTATAGTGTCTGTTTCAAAACCTAGACTACATTGCGCCAGCCTCATAGGATTCGCGGTGTTGTAAATTATGCCTTCAAAAGTTCTCTCACCCGAAGAGAAGGAAAATATTTTCCAACAAATTTTCCAGCAAGTTTTGCGACACCGCGCATCGTATGAAGCTGGCGCAATGTAGTCTAGGTTTTGAAACGGACTATAGTATAAGTAGTTGTTATTTGTTTAGTTTCTTGTATCACTCATATAAATATATTAGATTTTTTCGAGGCAGGGTTTCGGCCATTCATTCCGGAATCTTCTGAGCAGATACGGCTTCTTTCTAACATTCAGTCTTCGATTGTACGAATAATTTGGGTTTTGGGCACCTAAGCCTTGGGTTACGGTAATTTTATGTAATAGCTTCAATCACGAAATAAAAATGTTAAGAGATATAGTCAGATTCAAAAGTAATGAGGCCGTGTTAATAAGCAGGAGTGTTGCAATATTTTGTCTGAGTAAGACTGAGCGAAAGCAAGTTTGCAATCTGCTGATATCGAGCGCGTAGAATGCTAGCAGGCGCAGTGTTAAAAAAATACGCAGCATACACGGCCTCATTAGTTTTGAAGCTGACTATAATTTCATTCCTAACCATAAGTCCAAGAAAAAAGTATTTAACTCAACCAATTTCAAGTTAATGTTTCGCTTGTAACAATAAACATGACGTTCACTCATTGTTATTTGTAAACACGTCTACCCGCTATTCTGAATGAAATAAAAGAAAACTTTTATATTTTTAATTAGATAATTATTTTAATTGTAATTTTGTGCTGCTGACAAGTGTTGGAAGTTGTTGAGCAGCGAGAGACTGCTCCATAATGTTATATCAGTTGGAGACGCAGAGACTTTGATTTATTAGCTCTATATCAAAAACATTAGCACCGCTATGACTTTCAATCTCAGGAACCACCCAAACCGAAGCCCAGTTTATTTGTTAACTTATTCGATTTATATTTATTCTTTATTAAAATATGTAACATGGGCCCAAACAGACTTACAATGGTTCACTGTTTAATTTATCTGCTTTGGTTCTCCGTTATATAGTCAGATTCAAAAGTAATACGGCCATGTTAATAAGCAGGAGTGTGCAGTATTCTGTCTGAGTAAGGCAGAGCGAAAGCAAGTTTGAAATTTATATCGTTTCATGATGTATCATTTATCTTTTTTGGTAATCTGTTATTGTGCCTTTTGAAACCCTATCTAAAACTATTTATTCCGTATATTAATGTATATAACATGACGGATGTTATATTTATTCTATCCATCTTAGGGGCAGCTAGAAGTCGGTTTGCGGGAATCATAAAAGAAAATACAAGCATACATCCCACTGTTGTTCAATCCGACTTTGGACGGGCAGGGATCGAACCCAAAACCTTTCCTCCTCACGGATTCATTCATATGTGAAAATGAAGCAGCACCCTATCTTGGAGATTTTCGCTAGGTTGCGTGAATATTTTCGATCTTCATCCTGTATCTACCAGTGTTTTCCCAATGGAGTGTGTTCCACGTGCCTGGAATGCCCAAACCTGAAACCGGGAAAAAACTGTTTGTTTTCCAGAAGGGGTTGGAACCCCAAGATCCGTCATTCTCACTTATTTATACTCTCATGTGACCAACTTTCAACTTTAAATATGTTTCCAAACCCATTAGGACTTCAATTTCTGAAAACCATTTAAAAGTAGATTCAGAGTTTTGCAGTGCGTTTAGTGGTCGTAATTCGGCGATTCCGTTGGCCGATAATTTTCATTTTATAATTGTTTCTCAGCAAAAACAAACTCTATCCATAGCTATGGACCCATTCAAATTTTGCTACACACGCTCAAAACGATAAAGGCAGAAAAATAAGACTCAAATTCCAGTCAAACCCATATGAAGCTATATTGGTTGAAACACTCTTAGAACCTATTTTTTATTTCAATAAGTTGCTGTATAGTAAGATCCGAGAGTAATAATGGAGTGTTACTTGCGTATTTATAGGATTTTTAACACCGCACGTTGAATTCTTTAGACTCCATCAGTACTCTTGGCGCTGACTATATATAGTAAGATCCGAGAGTGTTAAAAACAGAATCTCGATGAAAATTTCTCAGAATGTTTTCGAAATACGCAAATACACGTAAAAAAAGGACTGAGCTCTCATTTTAAAGTTAAAGTTCAATTTTCTCTTGAACGCTTTAACCAAATCATTCGAAAAAACTCTGTTGCACAGATTGAGCTATGGCCTTTCTAATGATATAAAATAAACATGAATTGCCTAACAAAATAAGCCAGGGTATGAGCCGCAAGATTTCACCATTTGAATTTGCTCTGTCCCGTTTCCTTAGGGCGCGGCGAGCCACGTGAACCCTTTCTACAAAAGTACATTCATTTATACACCGCTGTTTCCCCATGACACTGCAGAGCTGGTTACCGGTCCGGCCTGAAATTTTGGAAGTCAGGCCGGGCCGGGCCTGCCGGATAACCAGATCTGCGCCGAACCTAGCACTTGTAACAGACTATATATTACTTTTAAACCCTAATTTGAAGCCAACTTTTATCGTTGAAAGCTCATCCCCAGTTCAGTTTTGAGACCAATTTCGGAACAATCGCCACCCGATCTTTGCAATCCGGAACTTCCCTTCTGATGAAAAACAACAATTATACTTTACTCTCCAGGACTCTTTGAAACTTCACCGTTCCTTATGTATAACCCTCATTCAACCTTCTACTGATCATAAATGAAAATGTTGTTTGAATATAGAAAGAAAAAAGAAACATGCAATGATAATTGTTCTGCCAGCAATTACGTGACTACGTATTATTTGAGTCCGCTTTCCCGAACAACTCTACATCTATATCTAGCCGGCGATGAGTTAATTGCGAAGCCGCGTCCTAAAATAATATAAATATATTATAAATAATATCTTTATTATTATTAAAAACATGTTTTCTTCTCTATGTTTAATAATTGCACAAGTGATTCTGACAGACAGACTGGAAAATAAGCAATTCTGCCTAGTAAATATAGCTCAAAAACCTAAAAATTTCCGCCTTTTTGCAAGATTCACTGCATTTTGATGAAATGTGTAAGTTGTTAACTACTTAACTATTTATTTTTTTGTTATAGTCGACGGATGAATCGTTTGCAGGGGTGTACTGTAGAATTTAGAAGGAGCGCGGAAAATACAAGGAAATATACAAGCAACCGATATAATTGTGCGCTCGCATTACTATAAATAGACCTTTAGCTGCAAGCAATTAGTGCGTTGACTACATGTATTACTTTTTCGAAGGCTCCAGAGCTATGTTCCTGGGCGAATTCCCTCCATCTGAGGAATTATATGTGGATTGAAGAAGAAAACATATATGTAGTTCAATTTTAATTCTTTGTTCTCTTTAAAGCCTTGGGATCTATAGTCGACGGACAACTTGCTTTCACTTAAAGGACTGCGAATGTTGCACTGGAGCACTAATCTGTTTGGGTTACAGTCTATTACCCCTTATATCCGCGCTCCTTTGCAAAACTGACCGTATAACCATGCAAGCAATTGCGAATGTTGCGCTGTGGCGCTAATCTGTTTGGGTTTCAGTCTATTACCCCTTAGTATCCGCGCTCCTTTGCAAAAAACTGACCGTATAACCATGCAAGCAATTCATCCGTCGATTATAACGTACCGCACTGGACATCTACTCTTGTAACAAAAGATGATTTGCGTAACGTTTTCGTAATTCAGTGAATAATTGCAAAACATTCGCTCCCGGGTGGGCTCGAACCACCAACCTTTCGGTTAACAGCCGAACGCGCTGCCTATTGCG
>JAQGAV010002115.1:0-17131 GCA_034691345.1 Phasmarhabditis papillosa
ACAATTTTTCAACAAAATTTTTAGTAAAATATGAAAAATATGCAAAAATTGTATAAAAATATGAAAAAAAATACAAACTTTGTATAAACATATGAAAAAAAATACAAAATTTTATCAGAAATGACTATACACAAAACACTCCGGCCCGATCGGGCCGGGTCTGGCCTTGAAATTTCTTCACCGGGCCGGGCTTGGGCTTTTCGTGAGAGGCCTGGAAGGATGAGGACAGCAAGTCCAATTATGGCCTCATTCCTCCCCGAAAGTAAAAGTATTATCTATGGAAACAACTTTCGGAAAATAAACCATTATTACATTACGTTATCATGGGAATTCACATAAAATACTGCTTAAATTTGGAATTATGATTTCTCGTTTAACGATCCCGCAAAAATATAGATCAAACAACTCATGTTACCTTTGTGTTTGGCGATTCATGACTTTGTATTACCTTTATTTGAACATTTGCAACATTTCGGTCGATAACCATTATATTGTGTAGCTTTATATCGGAATGGATTATGCCCAAATTAAGTAAAGCCACGTTAGCTTTGAATATCTAAAATATAGCAATATGAACAAAAACCTCAAATGTGCATAAAGTAATAAAAACATAATATATTTTAATCTTTGGAGAGATTTCAAATCGGTCTGGTATACTCCACAACAAACAAACGACAGCAGAGCGCGGTGGTATACAAATGATTACCGCAATTGCGTATTTGTCGTTTGTGGACATGATACAAAACAAAACTAGTAAAATAATATTTTTCTGACATCAAACAACAATTGCGCATCGAACCATATAATGTTTTACAATTTTGCCACATAACGAGCGATTTTCCCAATATTGCAGTCTTCTTTTTGTTACGGACTATAAAGTTTATTAGCCTACCTGTCTTGCTATATCCGCTACCCGACCAGCATTTAGCGGTTTCCATTCCTGTATTATTTTCATATAATTATCTAAATCGATATCCAACCGTTCCATTACAAACGCAGGTTCAAAATGGTTTCCAACATGATCGTACATGACGAGTAGATGAGCGTGACTGGACGGGCTCGTACGTATCAGTTTTAAAACTTCAATCTGAAACAATGAATTATTCAAATGAAAACATGTTTTTTCAAAATTAAAAAAAAACGATGTGTCGGTAAAATTTGTGTAATAATGATAAAATCGACACATGAATGGTTCCTAGTGAAGAATATTTCCGTTTTGCCCCTAAGCTCAGAAAGTATTAATCATAAATAATAGTCACAAATACTATATTTTTATACTTGGTTTATTTTTTCATTTTGCCCTGGCCATGAGAAGATCGCCAAAATCTTCCTGCTGAAAACAGACCCTCCATCCTTATGATATTTTTTGGAAGATTTCTGAATTTCTAAATTTCTCTAAACATCAATAAATTTTTCTATTGTATTCTAATATATCAATCTTAGTAGTTACCTCTTTTCTCATGAACTGAACAGAATACCAGTTGTACCGTTTCGCTTTCTTCACAGCAATTGGTCCGAACAAGTTTTCGTTCTTGCAAGTGGCATTGAATACCTTAAAAATAAGTTATTTATCGAAAATAACCAAGGATATAAATGATACGTGCCAGCTTTTAACAAACTCTATGCTTGCCTCTGAGGGCTGATAGCAGGATTATCCAACCACGACATGACACGGCGAAAAACCAAAGAAACGTTTTATTCAGTTGAGGTAAATCGAACGTACCTTGCCAAAACTACCTGCCGAAATTTCTTTTTCTATGACGTAGTCACACAATGGATCGATATATTCTTCATGACGAGCAAGTTTTACAGATGGATTCTGAAAACGAATACTATTCAGACAATTCATCAATTTATTCCGGTGTTAGATACGCAGTAATTATATTCAATTCCAAGAATACCGACCGATCCCAATGTTTCTGTAGTAGCTGAATCCTCTTTCTCTACCAAATAGGTATCCCATTCATCGACTTGGGGAACTAATTCGTGTTTACACTTCCCAATTACTGCACTCGCGAAATAACATGGTCCGTTGATGAACAGTTGTATCAGAAAATCGACAAATTTACAGACCGACATCATCTGAAATAAGATGATTAAACAGTTTGTGTACCTCAGAGTCAGTGTTTCTGATTGTACTATAGTTTACAAAAAACTTTATATAAATACTAAGAATTCGAAGAAATTTTCCAAAAATATCTAAAATATGATATAACCTACTTTTGCAAACCAATGCTGAATGGGGCAGTGATGCCCAATAAGTTTCAGCTCCTAGCACATAAAAAGTCAAAAGTTTAACCAAGCAGTATTCTTGGGTAACGTCGATTAGTTACAATGAAACTATAGTCAACCCATTTATACCTGAAAACTGCAACACTTGATGCAAAATTTCACAAGATATTGCCAAAAGTTAGGGAAAATGCTGGCTTATCAAATGTAAACACAATGATTTCAGGTAGATTAGACTGATTGTGTTTGTTTGACTGAACTTAGTTTATATGAACAATCAACAATTTTAAAATTGGAAAAAATATCATCTGTGTACTTAGAGGATGCCTGGAATCTCAATAGTTTTCTAGAAGCCAGGCCAGGAAACTAAGAACAAACTCGGTTCGGTTGACTAATTTATTAGAGAACAACGTAATATTATCTAAATTGGCCCCTTCTATCTAACCAAAAATGCATTCTAATTTTTTTATTTTATTTTTATTTTTAAAGGTTGTTTATTCCTGAAATCACAGGTTTTTCCAGCAAAGGAACTATAGAACGTGGGAGCTCAAGGATACCATTTCGGAGTGATTTGGACCAACCACCTTTGGCTTATGAGCTGAAGCTTCCTCAACACCGGGTCACCGAGCCTCTGATAATCTTCATATTCCACTTTTCAATACTATCTATACAGTTAAGCTGACGCACAAAATCAACATCTATAGAGAACAATTCATGCGGAAGCATATTTTCTCAAGATCAGTCACCGCAAGTAATACAGAAAACCCATGAGGTTATTCTATCAATTGGGCATAAACTTATGACAAATATCAAATTACTTTTTTCTATAACACTATATATAGCTTATAGTTAGTTTTATTATCACCTATTATCACTTTATTATCATCTTTTTATTGCCATCGTTTAGTCTTTGAAACCTAGCCACGAAAGTGAACAAAGTGACAAACCATCACATTTGGGCGGATGCTTAAAAACATTCTTTGAAAAATTTTATTTCCTATAATGGCACATATCACATAACAACTTCACATTTTTTTGGCGCTTGGTTTGGCTATACATTCCTGAATCTTCTGAACAGCGACTACTCCGTTAAAACACTTATCCTTTGGGGTTAGGTAACAATTAGGAAACGCACGAAACATAGTATGAGTAAGCTTCGGCTTTCCCAATCCTTCAGCAGTTACGAAAAGAGGAACTTACAATATCTTATCCTCACGGATACAGAAAGTATATACGGGATTAAAATTTGCACTTACATTTTGGTTTAATCTTTGCAAACAAACAATATATATCCAAAAACAAATTACAGATTTTTCTAAATCTGATGCAGAATCAGAATGTTTGCCTACTCCTTCATGACGACCCATTTCCTTACCCAACAATTGACACAGTAATGGCTGGTATCATAATCATATCTAACTCTTTTGTTGGTTATTGTATTTTGAAATATTCTAGCAATAATATGAAATTTTACAAATATCATTTATTTGCTTATATGATGTTAGCTAGCATGTTTTCTCTTATGTTTGCGTTGTTATCGGTAAGTCGGTCAGTGTAAATTACGTGATAGCAAAACTTTTTCAAACAAACATTGTGCAATTTTTTGTAATATATTGGTCATGGAAGGTTTTATAATTTCTCGCCTCATTTAACGGACACATGTTATTCAATTGGATGATAGTTACAAAACATTTAAGCACATATTAGGATACACTTGATCTGGCCCTTAAAACTTGGTTATCCGGCCGGGCCGGTAACCAGCTTTGTAAGGGCCCATATGCAGAGACGTTAATCTTCTTTGTAAATTTATGCCATTGCATTTTCTCTGCACAAAAACAATTTTTACCATTGTTTTGTCATAACTTGTACTCGGTTCAAGGACAACTCAGTGGTTTTTAACACAAAGTATAACATTCAAGGAAAAATATAAAACCAAACCAAAATTTCAAGGACTGAACTTAAATTTACCCTGGGGATAAACTTATCTGTATATGTTGAAAGAAAGAAAAAATTATTTATTGATTACCAGAAAACACAAAACAAATTAAATATGCTGATTATCGTTCTACAACTTGATTTACTTGTGTAAATTGAGTTTAATATTAAATGACTACATATTGACATCCAAATTGTTACCAGTATACAAAGTTTAGATGCCGGTAATCTTCTTCCCATTCACCTGCCTTGGTACTCACGGGATGCTGGCTCGGTTAGATGTAGAACTAGTGAACCAAGGAATTGGTATTTGGTTATTCGGAATTCCCTGTTTTCTTGCTATGGTTTTTCTTATATTCTATAGAATGCAGTGTACTATTCCGCATCCGAAGCATATCTTACGCTTTAGACCTATACTAAATATTTCATTCTATATATCGTTGTCCGTTGTTGTCTGCCTGTTGAATTCACAGTTTACCCTGAAGAGTTATTTAGCTCTTTTAGCGGATCAATATATTAAGACTAATGTAGGTGAATAGGTAAAGATAAGTATTAATAACAAGTTTGTGCTCCAAAAGACGGTGGCTCATGGTGTGGCCCCCGCATTGAGCTTGTTCCACAACCGTCGGGTGCAAGGCCAGGAAACCAAGAAGGCCAAATAAGTACAAATTGTAAGCGCAAAAGGCAGTATTTGCGCCAAAAAAGGTCAAGGAATTAAATCATTTTAATATACACTTGCTGGTTGTTGATAGTAAATTTATATAGTCATTAATTCGGCGTTTTGATACGAACAGCACATTTTTGAGCAGAGGATGGTCCACACCGAGCCGAGCCCGCACGAGCTTTTAAAAACCAAGCTGAGCCGAGCCATGTTGGATACATAGAAAAGAAATTGCCGAAGCGCAAAAATTGGTTCAAAGAGTATTCCGTCAAATGCAGACTAGTTAGCGATGTTCATAATAACAAGTTGCTGGTTCATAATTGATATATCATCTTCATCAAATCATATAACGCTCTTTCAGAAACCCCCTTGTCTCTGGCCTTATCTGGATGTGAAGACCTTCATTTGCTTCAGTAGCCCTCCACCGGCAATGATATCACTTGCCGCAATCATGGTTGTTCAAATGTGTCTGGTTTCTGCGCTACTTCTCATATTCACCACCCTATCCTATATTTTCATTTCACAGAACCTTCACGCATCAGAATCGCTGAGGCGGAAACAGAACAACTTTAATCGCCGGTTAGCGCTGCAGGTTTGTATTGAAAAGGTTGTTGTTATGTTTTGAAGAAGATTTATTGGTAGAGAGTTTAAAAAGTAGGTGGTGAATAATAAGTCATAACTATCTCAGAGGCTCGATTAAGAAGTTGAATCATAGGCGAATATAACAGAGAAATATAGTAGTGAACCATTTACTAGTAAAATCCTCTGCTTATTAGGGGATGAATAACAAGTTACGGTACTAGTAACGTTTAACCCCAAATAATAAGGAAACGTTACTAGTACCCAAGTTACATAAGATCACAGAATACAACCAGTCTGTTCTGAGAAGGGAGTTGGTGTAGCAGGGAGTAGTGAATAAACCATTCCGCAACGACTTATACTGAAAAGAAGGAAACATCAACAAAGGTCCTTCCAAATCAGCAAATGTGGAATTCTTTATAGTGAGCGCCAAGAGTAATGATGGGGTGTAAATTATTCAACGCTCGTCTGAGTGCCTTTTGCGAGCACCGCGCCAGTATCTGGCGGCTACTCTCTGTTCAATATTGTACTTTGCAAGTACGAGCGCGCAATTTGCCTGCAGGTGCAGTGTTAAAAAACCTAAATACACAAGTAACACACCATTATTACTCTCGGCGCTGACTATAACCACAACTGTTTGAAGAAATACATAAGAAATAATGATGTTCTTTGCAGTTATATGCGCCTCTGATATTTCTAATTGTGCCTATTTTGATTTCATTCATAATTCTCGTTGTGCAGGTCCCGAACTCATTCCGTAGGTTATATATAGTCAACGTTAAAACTAAAAACGCTGTTTTGAAAACTATATAGACCCATTTAGCATCACATTTTCGTTTAAAGAGAGCTTCATACGCAACCGGAGCTGGTTTTCCTGCCGGCCCGGCCTACCTCCAAAATTTCAGGCCGGGCCGGTAATCAGCACTGTACGCACCTGTTCATAAAAGAACGCGGACGACACGACATCTTTATGCTTGAAAACACTATAGCGTTAAGTGAAGTAGTGTTTTCTTTACTTAATTTCTTGCACTTTAACATGGTGTAAAACAGGGTTGGGAATTTCACTGGCCGGACCGGGCCGGTCAGGGCCGGTGTCGACTTTTTGGAAAATCGGCCCGAGGCCAAAAATTTCAGCAACGGGCCGGTCTTTTCCCAGCCCTGGTGTAACACTGGTGGTATATCTAGACTCTTTAACCTCAGTCCTTTCTTTTGTCTAGCATACTGTTCATCTTTAGATTTCGGTAACATCTGCATTACTTCGATTAGTTTCTATGGTATTGTGAATCCAGTTTGCATTCTTATCTTGAACGAACCTTATATGAAAGCTGCTAAAGGTATTCTTATCGAGAACCACTCTTTTTATATTAGACTAGTATTTTCAGGCATAATACTACGCTTACTAGGTAGAGAAGCAGCGGTCACTACATGGGCAAGCCGTTCATCGATTGTCAGATTCTAAGGAAATATGTATTTACGTTGCAAATATAGCTATATAATATATATATATAGAGCAGTAAAGGAAATATAAGCGAAGAATATTTATTAGTGGTTCCTAATTCCCAAATCCTTCAATTCAAGGAATCTTAATTTCTATTAAATTTCAGCGGAATAATGGTACATATGCGGAAATTGACCACCGGCCCGATCAGAATTTCTGCAACAGGTCGAACCATATATTTAACTCGGTCTTAATATCACTAAACTATTTTAGAGGTGTGCCGGCGTGGTAGCAGGAAAAATAATGATTTTCACTCTTCCGCCATGGGGGGAGGGGGGTTCTCAGTATCTGACCGCCCAATCTGCATCTTCATATGATACGAGAATATCATCTATTTAGATCTCGCCACCTTCAGTTGCTTTCGGGATTTCCTCTGTAACCTACTTGTAGGCTTTAAAGTTCAAAATTATTGACACCTTATTTCAAAACAGTGAAAATAAAGCTACGCCTCTATAGGATGTTTTACGCAGTTTTTTTTGTTTCTATTTCTTCTTCAACCTGTGGTCCCTAATCTGTGGTTCTCCGATATGATTTATCAACAATACTCTTCTGATTTTTCTGGGTTGATTTGCATATTAGAAACTTTTTTAGACGATGGTGACTGTTTTTTCATGTAATGTCAGCGGATCTTTTAATGTTAGTTACCTAGAACCTAGTAATTTATGGCCAATTCTGACTTTCTAACCTCCATTTGAATACATGAAAAACACAACAATCTGTAATAATACAATTTAAACAAAGTCTTTTTATTCATATTTTAAGAAAACAGATATTTGGGGGATGAAGTGATAAGAAGGGACCATAGGGAGCCAGGACTCCATTGAACAGCACCTGAGATTTTGAGGCAAAGCTTCTATTCACTATGCCAATCCGCCCCTTTTTCAATTAAATTGAACGAAATTGCAAAAACGTTCAATACGAAACATATCTACCACAGAT
This sequence comes from Phasmarhabditis papillosa, assembly GCA_034691345.1. NCBI lineage: Eukaryota > Metazoa > Nematoda > Chromadorea > Rhabditida > Rhabditidae > Pellioditis > Pellioditis papillosa. The sequence goes on from JAQGAV010002115.1 coordinate 7,842, forward strand.
TTGAAATTTGCTGACTTCAGAATTTAAAACTATTAAAAATGAACGAAAGACTTAGTTATCATGTATTCGTAGAAAACCAGTGTCATTCAACCAATCCGTATACAAGCATTCTTCTAGACTTAACTGTCGAGCAATAAAAACATTTTGACGTCACTGTATATCAAGCAGAATATTATAATTGGTGGAATTAAGCTACTGTAAAAGCCAATGAATAATTGTTATATGTTTTACATAGAATTGAGATACTTTGGCTTACAAATATCAGAATTGAGTTTACCACAACAGAAACTGTAGTCACCAGGAGCAATGATTATTTATCTTCGTTTAATTGAATTATTGAGTTGTACAGGGTTTGCATTAAATAGTATTCTTCTGTTTATTATCTTCAAGCAAAGGTTGGTTTGCAAAGCGTAATTAAGTATTTTTCACTAAACACCTATTCACATAACAAACATATCAGTAAAAAACTATATAAAGCAGGAACTCCCAAGTAGTAGGGAAGAGTTTTAAACCATTTAACTCAATTTTATGATACACATTTATAAATCATTGAGCTACCGCTTGAATATATGGCTTAACATTGCTGGCTATGCTCGGCATGTCACCTGTAAGCACCGTTTGAGATAAAAAGGCACGGGCACTGGCTCGATAGCGATTAAGCCAAGTAGCCTATTTCTAGTTCATTTTATTGTTGTTCTCTTATTTCAGATCAAGCAAATCACTAGGCCAAACGTATACGTATATATTATTTCTCTACACCTTTACGAGTTTATACAACTCTCTCGTTGAGGCATGTTGTGTTGTTGTAAGTTAATGCCTTTCCTACCGCTGAGATGGGCAACCCGGCTATTAATTATATAATATGTACTGGCCGCTGCGATACCCTGGTCAAAGAGAAGCTCAGCTCGGCTTGAAATTGGTGCGCATCGTTTAGGCAAAAAAGGGAATTGGCACCGGCTTGTTCGCGACGGAGCAAAGCCGCCTATCTCTACTACACAGTATGAAACTGATGAAAAGGTTATTCTAATATCCTTTTCGATACATTGCATCGAAAAGAAGGCGTTCTTACTTGCTTGTACTACCATCAAAAATACTATTTAGGTATTTGAAGTAGAGGATCATACACTCCTGGGAATATCAACTTCTTCGTTTGTACCATATCACATTCTCAAATTTTTGATAAACTCCTGGTGCATTGGTTTTACCGCACATTCTGGGCTGTTATTCATTTCATTCCTTTTTAGGTATTTAGTGTTGTGCAGGTTTGTAACATGAATGGTTTAACAAATATTTACTCACGTTTTGAAGAAACTGCTGCGGAAATGCAACTCATTGAAAGCAATCATTTAAAATATATACTGTGTATATAACCAACATACTTATTTATAGTCGGCGGCAAGTCTTATGCGAAGGTATACGGTACGAACTGCAAATTTTGTTGCAGCGCTGCCGAGAATTGCGCGCGAAAACGCGGACTAGTCAATGATGTGATATATAACATCCCATCTAACTTATTTTTCTGAAACCTTAAATATGTAATGGTGAATATAACTATTTTGCTCTTTTTAAACTAATTGAACAATCAGACATTTAACTTGCGTTTGTCCGCCGACTAAACCAACACTAAGTTATCTTACTTGATGAACAAATGGAATAATACCGTCTGATATAGCCATTTCATTTCAGACAGGACATTCTAAAAACAATAAACAAACCTATCAGAAAACTTTTTTATATAACTGGAATGTTGATATTAGCAGCCATTCCCCTAATTGTGATTAATCTAATGGAAAACCGAGATGAAATGGCTATCACCTGGGCCCAGAGATTAGGCCTAAAAATGAATCGCGTTGTATACTTGAGTGCTTCTATTGATGTGAGTTTTGAGATGGGAATTCTACTAGAATGCCTTCCAGTCCAGTGGATGTAGTATAGAAACCCCTGAGCCAGGTTAAAAACTGCCCGGGCACCCACACGGGCGTTTCTGAACAACGGCGATAGGGAAAAAGGTTTTCTTCAATGAAAAGTTTGAATGAAAAGTTTATTTACCATAGGTTATACGTTGTAAAATAATACAATAGTAATAAAAAAAATTTCTTGAAAAAAAAATTAACAATAAAGGTAACTTCTTCTTCAATTCACATTGTCGGTGTAGTTAGGATGTTCGTAATTGTTAGTATTTTTTTGGCGTTTTCATTTGGTTTCGTTTTTATTGTATATTCCATTATGAGGACTATCAGCTTGGCATCAAAAAGATGGCGATCAATTCAACGCCAACTCTTAGTTCTATTGACTCTGCAGGTAATGACAAAATAAAATAGTTAGTTAATATTGTTGGAATGATGTTCATGATATCATACGACTAGAATTACAAGTATAACACAGTACCACATCCTTATACGTCCGGTATATATATAGTCAGCGCCAAGAGTAACAATGGAGTTGGGTTTGCGTATTTTTGGAGAATAATGCGTAAATGAATATTGCGTGCCATTTTTAACGAAATTATTTTTCAACACTCCGTTATTACTGTTGGCGTTGACTATATCAGACATTCCAGAAGGGAACCGAAGAATAGGCGTGTGAAAACAAGCTAATTAATCATTGGGAAAGAAAAGCCAATTATATTTAGAAAAAGTATGAGATAATACTGTCATAATGACCTTTTTCACTTCCAGACATCGGTAACTGTTTCGTTTCATTTTGTGCCAACAGCACTAGTTTTCATATTGAGTTATTTCAATGTACCATGTGACAACTATTTATTGGCCTTTTCTATGCAATTACCATTGGTCTACACTCTAGACCCAATCTTCATTCTTTTTCTAGTGGCGCCTTACCGAAATTATTTGTTGAAAGTGTTGAAGTTGGAAAACTTTAAAAAGAAGCAAGTTAGCTACTCATTGTCGACGATATATTTCAGTAATTACACTATTTAATAAAGTAATTCTAAATTATATTAAGTTTCGCCTCTGCCTATTCCCAAAAATATAGGTATCTCTGGATGAATTTCCCTCACACTATACTTTGGAGAATCCGACGGCAAACGATTGTTTAGTGGTAGAATGTTACCTCGACATAACAAAACTGTATAATCTCGATCCATAGCCAACCGACAACAGATGATACATTATATTCCTCGAATACATATAATATAAAAACAAGGGTGGAGAATATATCATTTACTTATAAGAAGAACAATAACTCGCGAATAGGTTAATACAAATGAACTTCCTACATTTATACAAAGCTAGTTAATATATATCTCCCGACAATACTACATCGCCTGCCAGGGCTCAGTGTGGGGACTTTTCGGCAAGGCCAACGCGGTGGCATTCTTCGGTAGCGTGATCCCGTCATTCTAGCCGATTAACATGAATAGACCTTAATTCGTGCAGAAAACTCGCTACCTGACAGATCTACCTATTGCACAAAGAACTGATTGAAGTGCACATATGTGCACACATAAATTTGTATTCGAGGGGTAATTTATAGCTCACAGAACTTTACAAAGAGTGAAATAACCAAAAAAGTAAAAGTGTGTAAAGTTCTTAATTTTGTCTTTTAATAATTATGCAAATCAGATGTAGCAGAGAGAATTGTAACATAACCACTCGCTGGGAGCGCGGAGGCTGATGATCTTAGAAAAACTGCCCAAATCTCTGGAGAAACTGGTGTGAAATGGATGACTATAGCATGAAAACAGTCCAAAGAAATGGAATAAATTAGCAAATTCAGCGTGATATAAATCTCGCTGTGATCTCACGATTCTGAATACATTTTAATTTGATTTGATTTGAAATCAGATAAATGTGTTAGGTCTCCCCCACACGAATTGGCCTTTTGTAACTTGGACAGTTTCTGTAATTTCACAGATCAATCTAATATTAAAAAACGTATGTATTAGTAATGAAAATAACAATGACTGCAAGTTTTTTCCAGTTGGAAGCATTCCGGGTTTCTTCTACAGTCCAGATCTTGACCGATCAGACGGTGGTAGATAATAAGTAACAAGAATATGATAAACAGTCAAAACATAATTAAAATTACTTTGCTTCATAACGTAATTGGCGCAATTCAGCGTCAATAAATGTTTCTTTCCGATAACAAAGTGTGACAGTTATTTTTCTTCCTAAAATTGAGATAATTTTGTTTACATATTTTGAAATAGTGTTGACTATATAATAGTGATAACAACCCAGCAAGTCTTTATAAAAGGTAGTCCATTCTATTCTTTTATTATTATTCTAAAAAAATAAACAATATTATTATTATTTGAAGAATGCTAAGCTTAATCCTGATGGAGATTATGAGCTGCACAGGATTTGTATTAAATGTTGTTCTTCTGTTCATTATAGTCAAACATAGGTAAGTTATTGTGCAATTAGCTAGTCTGTAAAGTAGGAATATGTATTATAAAGAATTCAGTCATTTGGCAAATTACTGAATCTTTTTTTTTGCACTCCTTGATGGTGACCGTTGTTTTGTGTAGGAGATGAGAGTAGTACGGTTGCCATGTCGTCAGAAGCTTTGTCACATAGAAGAAAAGTTTATGTTTCTCGAACCTTTCCAAAAAGATAATCCTCCGCACCCTCAGTGTTTTACTTTGAAGTTCCTTTATCTCACTCGACACTATTGACAGGCATCTGCCATCTAGTGTTAGAAAAATAAGTATACAAACTTTTTTGGTGAAATTACATTTCCCACGCATTTTTCCGAACAAACAAAGAACTTGGTGACACGTACACATCCATATTATTTATCTACACTTTGACAAGTTTCTATAACTCATTTGTTGGAGGATGCTGTGTCGTTGTAAGTTTAACAATTCGCAACACTTTTTTGCAAAGATATGTTACCAATTTCCATAAGCAATCAGAGTGTTTCCACCTGTAGCCAACATAACGAGATGAATAACACTCATACCAAGTTTTATTTACAGTTATTTGAAGTAGAGGATAGAACTCTGCTTGGAATTGCAACTTCATCCCTCTTACCATATGAGGTTCTCACATTTCTCATGAGTTCCTGGTGCATTGGCTTTACCTCTCATTGTTTTCTACTATTCTTTTCGTTTCTGTATAGGTACTGTGTGCTCTGCAGGTTGGTAGTTTGGCTTGTACATAATTATCGTTGTCAGGGTTTAAGTAAGCCAATCATACTCACAGCATACTTAGTCAAATAAATAGTGTTCAAAAAATAAATATTTTAAATGTTTTTTAGTTATAAGCTGAGTGTAAGATAACCTGATGCCACTAAATAAGGTTTATGCAATATTAATGATTTAGACCAGAAATCCTAGAATACCTCAACACACGGTCAAGGAAGTCAATGATCGTCGTATTTTTTCTAGTATTTGCAATTAGTCCTTTGATTGTGTGGTCGACTATGGAGAGTAGGGATCAAATGGCAAATTCATTGTCCTCGCGATTAGGACTCAAAATAGAACGTGTTGCCTACTTGAGTTTTTCGTTTAATGTGAGTCCGCTTGGGCGCAGCCATGATAAAAAATTCATGACAGGTTCAAAAGGATCGTAAAACGATCACAAAGGGTTTCACACTTGTTTAAGTACTTATTGGATTAACAAGCTATGATTCATTCAACTTATAGCGGTAGACACTGATTTTGCCATTTTTGTTTGCTTATTTACGTTTTACGAACCCCGAGATCACAAATGATTGGAGCAGAAATGTGAGAAGAATGGAATTAGAAAACGGAAACTTCATAGCAAAGTACCTAGGATGCGAGCGATTAAGCTTAGGCTCGACATTTAGCCTGTGAGGCGAAGCTTCTAATTGCTGTGGACCCTCGTCTTCTTTGATGCTGAATCCGCATTAATATATGTGCAGGATAAATTTATACTTCAACCAATAAAGCTTTTGTTCAGGTTACATCTACATTTTTCCATGGGCTAGATGTAGCTTGTATGATAACAGCTGTCGCCATTTTTCTCGTCTTTTCGGTAGTTTTTGTATTTGCCATAATTTCCATCTTGAAAGTTATTAATTCAGCTTCATTAAAGTGGCAAAAAGTACAAAGACAACTGTTGGTACTGCTGACATTGCAGGTAAATTTATAAAGAGTTTTAAATATATTAAAACTTACAGATCCCTTTCTTTGAATTGATACCTTCAAACAATTATTGAGGGTTTTTCGTGAAATAAAATAGGTGTGACCAATATTTCACTTAATTTAAACCTCAAAAACATATTCATTTAGACCATAATCACTGTTTTGTTTCACTTTGTACCTACCGCGCTGATTTCTATATTCAGTTATTTTGATGTATCTTGTCAGAGTTACTTGCTGGCTTTTTCAATGCAGTTGCCTTTTGTCTACACTCTCGACCCTATATTCATTTCGTTGCTAGTTACCCCTTATAGAAATTATTTGTTGAGTATATTGAAGTTTAAAATGTTTAAAAAGAAACAAGTTAGCTACGTGTCGTCGACGATATACTTCACTAATTACAGTAGTTAATAAATGTTTAAACGTTATGATTTTTGTGAAAACCGTCCCTTTTTAATAAAATGAACAATCTATAAATAGAAGCTTGACAAATAGACTCGGAAGGCCCTCGAAAGTTGCCAGGGTCTGTTTGAAATAATTGCTGACTTGTAGCAATCCCGCCATAGACTAGGGCCGAAACAACTATAGTGGCCATATCCACTAAAATTCCGGGGTAGCATCCGTGCAGAAAAACATTGCAAGACCGCAGCCAAGGCAAGCGTTTTTCTAATAAACTTATTAATAAATCTTGCTGTGTTAGTACTGTTATTCACACGACTACCGTGGGTAAGTTGCCCGGGTGGGTAGACAAAATGTCCCACGGGAATTCAATGCTGAAGCAACTCCCTCGAAACAATCTGAACTGACATTTGATGGATATGACCACATGCTTGTTCCCAGCAGTGATGGGCGGGAAACGAAAACAATATTTGGAATGATATTTGAGACATTCTGTATTCCGTTTTTCTTCAAAAGTTGTTTTTCAATAAATTATGATCTAATCGGGCCTTATCGATTCTTTCACACATTTTCTGAAGTAATTTATATTGAATTAATACTGTATATACTATATATTTTACAAAAGAAGATATTTTATAACAGCAACATTTTGAACAGCAACATTTTGAAATTATAGTGATTCTACTTTTATCCTGATAAAATAAACTGGAACATTAAGTTTGTTGTTGTGACGCATTCCCAGTTTATGAAGCTGCTCTGAAAAAAAAGAATGTGCAGCGGACAAATTTTTAATTTTTGTTTTAAAGGAGGGCAGACAGCTAACATTGTGACAAGGGCAGCAATGGGCGCGCGGACTCCCGTAAACGCAGAGTTGCAAAACCTTCCTAGTGGATATTTTGGTTTTTTTAATGCAAGTATAATTGTTACACCGTTTACTTTCAACATTTAACTAGCAAGTATTCTGCATCCCCTTCAAAGATACAAAACACCATAACTCATTTCAAACCGATCCCAAATGAAAATGAGCCAGACATGTGTGACTTTTAATACATCCACTATCCCATGTTTCGTGCACCTGAAGACTGAAAGTTAGAAATGACTCTACTCAGAAGATTCCGGAATGAATGGCCAAAGCTCTCCTGGAAGACATCTACTAGTTTTGTGAAACGAGTGATGCAGGAAATAAAATACTTTCTAAAGACATATCTCGGAAAAGCAGTCTCAAACTGAAGCTCTCACCTAGGAAAGTATTACGGTACTTGAGATCGCATAATAGAATGCATAACGAGCAGAATACTCCGTATAGCGAAGTACAAAGCAAGGACAAGTTTCCAGGAACTGAAAAAGTAAAATGTTTAGAAAAATTATAAAAAGCGAATTATGATTATGTTTATTTCACTTTTAAGAGTTACACTCTAGTTTGGTGACATATTTTCTGGTTTAATAGTACGATAAAACCATAACTCACTCATAGAATCCGATACTTTGAAAGCAAGAAGTAAGATAATAGTAACGCAAGGTATGACGTAACACAACAAAGGACCGAATATCTTAAACAAGTTATTATAATTCATCAAATCCATCCTGGAATAACTGCAAACAAGAATTCGAACTTATAAAAGTTTTGAAAACCTCGCAAAAGTATAACCGTTAACATACCTGTACCGTTAACATCATATTAAACCGCTTCTGCAACAGTTTAGTTTTGCCTGATGTAAACTTGGCTTTGTTAATATATATAAAAGAGGCTAGAATGAATATAGAACAAAGAGTAACAATGAGAATGGCTACCACAAAAACTAGACCAAGAATGTTGCGTTGTGAATTCTGGACTTTCGAAAAGCAAAGAAAGGTACGGGTAGCCAGAGCATCCTGCATACAAAGAGGCACCTGAAACTTATATCAAAGATTTCTATTATGTTCATATATTGTACTCAACACGAGATCATACATGTTTGAAGCGAGAATCGAACGATCGACTGACGTCTTGTGAGAAGTTTTTAACAAGGATTCAGACAGTTTTTAAGCAGATACGACTCGGTTCTATTGGGTTCAACAATTGAGACTAGGAAGCTAATGGTTTCTCAAGTCGTCTAAAGCTAAGGGAAGTCGAACTAACAGCGTCAGATCTGAGAGAATTTAGTGACCGCTGCTCTACTAGGCGACTATGCTGAAGCACACACAATTCATTAAAGAATATTTTTTATAGATTGTAACTGTATCTTTTTTAAAGTTACACATGTTGACATACTCCTGTTGTATTCTCCAAATTTGCTTTGATGTCTTTGTAGACGTGGCGCAGAGCAACACCCCCGACCAAGAAGATGGCAGAAAAGAACACAAAATAAACCGTTACATTGAGTTTCACTCGAAATGTAAGCCAATGATTTGGATAAGGTATTGTACATTGGAGACGATAAAAGAAGATTAAGCAGTATGCCAGACCGACGCTCATTCCAGAAGCATAGAATAAGACTGCACAAAATGGTACCCCACGTTCAAAATAGGCTATCAAACCGATTGCTGTCATGCAAACGTGAGGAAAGTAGCTGAACGGCATCTGAAGAGTAATACTAATAATATTTTCATTTTTTCGAACGTACAATTAAAGGGACATAGGGGGACTTTTTTGAACTTAATCTCAGATTGTAGAGAGTTTTTTTCTGATCTAGATTGTAATTTTTAAGAAAAAGTTATTCATAGGTTAACGAGTTACAAATAAATAAATATTCAATTTTGTATTAAAAATTCAGTTTGGCTATAGCCAAACGCGCTCGCCACGTTACGAACGGTCGCTGCTAAACATCATACGGCGCATAAC